>RXID01022339.1:90331-115352 GCA_005019695.1 Trichopus zeylanicus subsp. travancoricus
TATAATGGTTTTCCACTGTTGACAATAGTAGTAGAAGTAATGATTTGCGAAAACTTATATAGAATCATTTTATTTTCAAGAATAGCTAGACTAGTACCGGTGAGTGTGATTTTTTTATAAAATTAATTAGGTAATCAAATATGATGACCACTAGTTTCCAATTGTAAAACAAATATGTTCGCTATGGCAATTGAACATCTTTCGTCACATGTTATATCGAGATTTACTGGATTTTGGGTTATGGACTTAAGTGGTGATTAAGAAGAATAAATTAAGATCATTTTTTGTTAAAAAACTGAGAATGTGGGTATGGATAAACAAGAAAAAGGAATTGGAGAAACAGAAGATTTATTGTAGAGAGTCATCGACGTCCAAAGGATTGGATAAAACTCCAGTCAACAAAGAAAAAGATTCGGAGTTTCAATGGGATTAGAGATGATATCGAGGTAGGTAGCTTTCATGTTATTGAATCCCCCATTGATAATAATTTTTTTTTATTCCTTAATTTAGATATCTTATACGAAATTTATGATAAGAATATCATGGATAAATATTAGTATGAGTATAAACCTTTTTTTTTAATCCAAAATATAGGGTAGATGCATGTCGATTCTTGGAATTTAGAAACAGTACTGAAAAGGGTTAAATTGTGTTAAAATTATATAGAAAAGGGCTAGAATGAAATTGATTAAGGATCTAGATGTAGATACAACTTAATTTGGGGGGTTTATATACAAAAGTGTCATCTTCCTCACTGGAATTCGACGGCGAGCTACAGCGGGGCGCAGGAGGCTGAGGGCCGAAGCAAGCAACACACGGTGGCGACCGCGTGAGTGGCGGCTACGCAGGGGCGTAGCGGCGGAGGGCCGGTCGGCACAGGCGGTGGCAACTCAAGAACGGCAGCGGCAGCGGGACAAGGGGCTAGGGTTAGGGTTTGGAGTTGTCGCGGGTTGAAGAAGGAGAAGAAGAAGAAGAAGCAGCTTTGGATTTTAGGCGAGGTTTTGGTTTTGGTTTGCTTTAGATTCTCAATTTTGTTTGGTTGGTTATTTGATGAATTGGATTAATCAAGTGACTCTGATTTTATCTAATTTGTACCAAGAGTGATTAAATGATTTGATCTAATTTGAACTAAGTGGAATTAGACCAAATCAATTAACTAATTGGATCTGAATTTTTAATTTGATTTGGGTTCTGGTTTGGGTTGGGTTGATTCAGGTGTTGGGTTTGAGTTTGTTTCTTATTTGGTTAAGTTTAAAATTATTATTGAGGTTGTTTCTGTAAAATATCAAAAAAAATAGTTTTATTATACGAGAGAGGCTTTCTTAAACTAACTATATATTCATATAGTATCTCTTTGCAGAGATAATAGAATAAATATTTTTGAAATATTTTTTTGAAAGGTTAAGTGTGAAATTTGAATACTAAAAGAGTTATATAGAATAAAATGCAAATTAGATAATTTAAGAGATTTACTATACAATGTTGGGTAGGAATTGGGTTAATATTTAAACTGTTGCAAATATTATCTATTTAATTGAATTTCAGAAGGTTTTTTGCATATTAAACTTAAATATTTCATAATTTCTTTGTTTAAACTCTAAATTCAGTGTTTTAGAGTTCGTTAGATTTGTCTTTATGAGTAAAATCTATATTTGAGTTTGAAATATCAAAAATAAGTCTCTTTGTATTTCTATTTTCAATAAACCCATTTTTAGATATTGTTAATCTTTATTGAATGTTCTCTATAGTTGTTGATAGTTGTTGGAGGGTTGATTTAATTATTAAAATCACCTTATTCTTAGAGACAAGCAAATTAGTAGTGGTGAGACAATTTTCTTATAGAATTAGATAGTTGTTAGACGTAACAACTACTTGTTTTTGAGAATATAAAAAGCGTGTTTACTGTGGTGGGTGGACATCACTCACTATTTGTGAAGAATACAGATGGATACGGCTCTTGAAAATTTTGAGTATGCCAATGTTGGGATTGAGGATTTTTTCAATACAGTCTAATTGCTATATATTTCTCTCCGACTACACTGTTGGTGTTTCGGTTGTTTGATTTTATAGTTACTTAGTCATTTGATTTTTTTTGACTACTTAATTACTTACTCTTTGAATGATATTTTTCTCTCAGTTGATGATATCTTCTTACTTAACATAACTGATCATTATATATGTGTGTGTATGTGTGTGTGTGTGTGTGTGTGTGTGTGTGTGTGTGTGTGATAAGGGTGGGGGGTTGGTTGCCTATTGAGTATGCTGACATAGTCATGTGGTATTATTTATTTATTTTTCGATAACATAGTTAATACTTAAATGACATTGGAGAATATAAACGAGAGCCAACAAAACTACTTATCATATGTTTATCCTATGAAATGAGATATAATCATCACTATTAGTATTTGGATTATTAGTTTTACTGGGTTATGTCTGTTTAATCTTATTCTAATCTAATTAAGGATTCAATATTTACATGTTCTTTTAATTTGTGTTGTGATGGTGGTTACAGAATATTATCATACTCTATTATTAACCTAGTGATAGATAGTAATGGGGCGTGACACCACTTATACAGAGTACAGATGGACACGACTCTTGGGAGTTTTGAGAGTACATCCATTTTGAAATAGCGATTGGTTGCCGATGATTCTTGTAAAGTTGATATTCCTTCTCTGTTGATCATTCCATTTTGATATTATAGTTTCTCTGGTAGTATTATTATCTTTCCTTAAAAATTGTTATTCACTTATATTGAAGGTAAAAAATTTACAAGTGTTGACATATTTATGATGTTATTTGTTTTTTTTAGATGCCAAAGCGAGTAACTGATTGATGTCAGAGGACAATGTATTGAAAGAAACAAACTTATTGAGAACATACTTTATTTTCTATTTTCTATATAAGTTGTAATTAGAATTATTTTGCAAGGAATGATTTATTGATTGTGATTTCTTTTTTATTCAAGTTTTATTAAGTATTTATTTGTTTGTATTTTTCCTTCTATGTAGTGTTATGATTTGTAAGATGTTGATTAACCAGTAGCGGATGGTGACAGGCTATGACACCTTGGTCTTCTAAGTCAAAATTGTAATCCTAATGATGACTCAATAAACAAATACAAAATGAAAAGCTAGCATTATCACGATGAACCGGTTATTTAGAGAATATTATAATGTCAGGTGTGATGAATTAGTCGTACATCGAATATTGGATAGATAGAATTTAATATATATAATGAAAAAAAAGCTTATATCGCATTAGTTTATGCTTTTGGAATGGTTTGGTGTCCAATTTATTATATTAATCTAATTTGATATTCTTTCGACTCCTCAATAGAGATTTTTTTTTGGAATTTTCATACCTGGAACGGAATAGATATTTCTTTTCCATGCACTCGTCCAGAGCCCTGGAATTTATGAGCATATAATGTTCTTATTTGATGTTCATGCACTTAACAAAGACTCTGGCCAATTTTGTGTACATCTGATGCTTCAGGTACATGGCTTCCACCTTCTGCCTTCCCCTAATTCCCATCTTTTTCCTCACCGATGGATTGCTCAGAAAATACTGGATGTGTTGCGCAAGGGTCATTTTTCGTGCATGACCAAGGGGATGGAGAAGGCCTGTAACACCATGCTCAACCATCTCCTGCGTTCCTCCTGCATCTGTTCCAAGCACCTGCACCAGCAGAACTACTCAGCATCAAATGTAGCTTAAAATTCCAGGTTTACTTTTTCCTACAATAAGAAGAATGTGTCAAGCAATATCATCACGTTTGTTTCTTCTATAAGTTCAAGAAAATGTCAGAATTGATGGGGTATTCTACGCCTTTTGAGCAATTATTTTACAGGCTTAATCGCTTCACCAGACAGAAATCATAGCCTTAATTCATTTTGCAACAATGTGCTCCGAAGAATAAAAAAGAAAAAGAAAACAGATTAATGATCATCACCGAGTCTACCATAAAAAACATATCTTTTAAGAATTTTTAGTAAAAAAACCACCATCTTTATTATTAATTTATAAAAAATTACATATTTTATCGTTAGTAGTACAAAAACGTTATTTTTATATTATAAATTTATAAAAAAACACATCAATTAAAATATTTAAAAATATTTTAATTTAATTTAATTTGACCGATTAAAATTATCTAAAAAAGATTAAATTATCAATATAAAAATAATTATATTATTTTAATTTTTATAAAATATTAGTTGTTCGGTATTATGAAACTGAAAATTTAAAATGTAGTTTTGTCAAATCTGTTATTCAGTAATTGTGAACCGACTATCTAAAACAAAATCAAATAAAAATAATTTAATCTTTTTATTCAATTAATAAAATTAAATTACATTAATATATATTTTAAATATTTTAATTGAGGTTATTTTTTTATATTTATAATATAAGACGAGCGATTTTTTATTATTAATAATAAAGTATGTAATTTTTTGTAAAATTATAATAATGTAGGTTATTTCTTATTAAAAATTTTATTTTTAAATTGTGTGTGTTTTTATGTGCAAGGGAGAGGGTACACAATACCCCAATTGACATCAATGCGAAAATTTGAAAGTAATTATGAGAAGAACATGTTTCAATACCGATCGTGAACTAACCAAGTATCAGATATTGATCAAGATGAAAATGATACATCAAACTGCAAAATATAGAAAGATTGTAATCCATACTGGTAAACCAAATGCCATAGCTTCTATGGTGACTCGCCCAAATGTTTCTCTCAGGCCCCTAAAATCCAGACATTTTACTGTCAATTTTGCTTCTTCTTTTTTTCACAAAACAGAAAAGCAGAGCAATGTCAATGATAAATGTAACTGATCTATTCTTCATAAGATATTTGTATTCAGATAGACTAAAATAACCAAAAGAATGACAGGTTAAAATAATCAAATATGATAAATCCCAATGTTTAAAGGTGGTCGAGCATTACCAGATCAAGAGGAAGTGATTAATTGTGTTTTTATCTTGCATCGATTCCTTTGTGGTCCTTGTCTGATAGTCTACACATGTTGATTTGAAAATTTGTGACCATATGCATTGTTCCCAAGTGCCAAGAAGCAAAATAGTTGGAATTCATTTGCTCTTGATTTAAGATGACTCTATTACAAACCATAGAGGATATGGAATGTAGTTCGAGATTACCTGTGCATTTATCACATAGGCATCTGCTGCAGCATAGTGTGAGGCAACATGGGTAGTTGCTGGAGTCCACAGTACTAACTTTTACATGCAGCATTTTATTGCTCTTTGATCCAATAGAACCAATCAGAACTCTAAGATTCTGTTCTCCCTCGCGCTTCGTTACTGACAGCAAATTTCTTATCTTTTTCTGATCTGTCCACGTCAGTGTCTTGATGTCATCTTCCAAGGAAAGAATTTGTCTATTTCTCGACCGTCTCTTCTTCCTTTTCTTAGATTTACTGCTACTGGAATTGCTAGACTGGAGTACTTCTGCTAGCTTATTGCTTTGATTAGTTGTAGACGAAGTCAAGCTATCTACAGAAGTATAATTTTGCAGAGGAGCTTCAGATAATTCCTTCCGCAATGTAAACATTAAATTTCAGATTTTCCACTGTTACATTATGTTCAGCAACCAAAAGTGCTGATTCCAGAAGGAGCCGCTGACCTTTACCAGGGCTTATACTGCTCAAAGACATCAAAAGCATATCATCATCAGCCAAGCCCATCTCCTTTCGAACAGCGTTCCTTAAGAGGACCCTCTTTTGCAGCATCTTCTCAACACTGGATGCTGGAGTATTAAGGGAACAAGGTATGCCTGCTACAAAAGCCAATTCATCATTAACTGAAAGAGGAACTACTGTTGGCTGGGATTTCAATTGAATGTGTTCCTCTTCACACCAAGCTAACTACTGTTTAGATTGTGAAACAGACAAAAATGTCAGAATTTTCACTTGGTTGAGCATATGCTTTGATCGATTAAAGTATTCTCGTCGGTTTTCCATGATCCACCAAATTATTTGACTTGATCTAGAAGGAAATTGTGCTACATATTGTTCTGTCAAAGGATACAGACACTGTTAGCTTAAGCCCAAGCAACAGACTGAAGAAGGCTGCATATTTTACTCAAACTTTGGTGATATAGACAAAGGTATACCTTCAATTACTCACAAAAAAAAAACATTAAAATGATTTTGCTTTACCATTTTGTCTTGCAAACCCTGGAAATCATGTCCAACGTTCATAGCAAGAATTTTATACAATTGAGTATAATTTTTTCCAGAATCCACATGCTTCACGAGAAAAGCATGAATAAGTTTGGAAAGTAAAAAAATGCCAAGGCATGATAATTCAATGCTAGAAGCATCTACCTCTTGCATATCAACAAAAGCATCTGCTGCTTAGAACATAAATCCTTTGAATATCATATAAACGCATTGATGTTTGAAGTACTAGTAAATTTCACTTTATATTTTTTGATTGTCATCAATAGGAGCTTCTTGTTTCTAAACGGTTTGAGGATCTAAAGAAAGTAGAAATAACAAAGAATTATCAAGGTTTGAACCAAACTCCACTGCTAAATTTATCAGAAATAGATTGGAGGTCATTATCCAGCCAATGATGTGGTCTTCCATATGATGTAGGACATAGGCTCTTTTAGAAAATTACTTTTTTTGTGGTTTGTGGAAGTATTACAATGAGAATAGTTGAGCGAAGAAGAAGAACAAACAGATCAACTCTTTTTTAATAGCTAGTAACAACGTCTTAGCCCAAAGCAAACAGGAACATGAACAGTTTAAATCAAACGGCTTCTTTGTTTTGTTAAATTTTAAAACTCAGAACTTCAAAATTTATGAATTTAAAAACTTGTTTTGAACAAATTTTAAATTCCGGATTTCAATATTTAGTCAGACATTTTCATTAGATAAAATAAAATTTGATGATTTTTATATTTTCTAAATTATACGTTTTTAGGTATTTATTTGTAATTTAGTAAAAAATGAATTTTAAAGTCTATCGCATGAGTCACGTGGTGGACTATATTTAATTTTGACTGACATGTAAAATCTAAATTATTAGACTTTTAAATATTAAAATTTTGGTATAAAAAAAATACTGAATTTTAGTATTTTTAAAACACTGTTGTAACCTTAAAATTCAAGGAAAAAAACATGGTCTAAGTGAAATTAAAAACTATTTAATTAATAATGCTAATTATTATCAGTATTAAGTTAATAAGTTTTATTGACTTGGTAGTCTAGCGTTAGTGAATCCTATTAAATCCTAAGTCAATTATTATTTTGAGAATTTGCGACTGATCTGCGTTGGAGTCTATATTCGATGTGACCTTGCGAGAGAGAGCCCAAAACCAGCTTTTTTTCGTGAGATTAATTCGGATGGCTACCAATAAATAAATATTAAAATAGTGCCCAATTGTCTCCAATAAACAGCTTGCATCCTTATCATTAATTAATTAATGAATTGTTATGTTTTTCCCAAGGTTTTCGGTTGCGGTTTCGGTTTCGGTTTCGGGACTCAGTGAAACCGATACGTTTCGGTCGTTTCGGCCGTTTCGGTTTTAGTTTCGGCCGTTTCGGTTTCGGCCGAAAGATTTTTTTAAATTATTAATTGGGTGTTGACCAGAGGTTGACTATATTTTGACTGTACTTTGACTTCAAATTAAAGATATGATAAAATATTTAAAAAATTTGAAAAAAATTTGAAAAATTAGGAATAAATTTATACTTAATTTTACCATAATATTAAATATTATTTTAGTTAATTAAAATTAATTTTGATAGTTAGTCACTGATATAGTCTACTTTTAATATATATTAGTGTATTAAAAAACATACAAGAGGTAATATAAATATGATTAAAAGTTAAAAATTAACATAAGTACATTTAACTTTTCATTCAAATATACTTCACACATACATAATTTATAAATTTTAAGATAATACAACTAATCATCATAATCATCATCAGTTAAGTTTGTAACATCTGGGTGTGAAATTACAAATTCAGTACCTGGATGATCCGGACGAGCATTTGTAGGCATACGAGCCAAAACAACTAGCTCTGCACGATCTCATGACAACAATTCTAAAGTGGAAAAAACCCCATGTCAACATCGACACCATCAAGCACGTCGACCACGACAAGATGATCCTTACCACCACGCTCACCATGGCCCTTACCTTCATGGGAAACAACACCACCAAGAAATACGACGAGATCGATGTCGTGCAGGAGGAGCGAGCTCGTGGCATCGCCATCAATACCGCCACCGTAGAGTACGAGACAGAATCCTGTCATTACGTCCATGTCGATTGTCTTGGCTACGCCGATTATATAAAAACATGATCACTGGTGCGATAGGTAAAAGTGAAATTTGCAATAAAAAAATTTAATTAAAGAACAATGGTTATAGATTGTAAATTTGAAAAAAAGATATGTAAGTAATCATCGAAATCTTAAGAAATTTTTGGTAAATAAAAAAATCTAAAAAAGTGTAGGTAAATATCCTTAATTTTAAATGAAAATATTTATTTATTTATCTTATAAAATGATTCATTTATTTTTTATTAAATATTTTATTTTATATTGAGAAGGCATGTAAATACCCAATTTTATTCGTATTTTATTCTCAACATATTCTATGTTTCTACACAAAGAAAATGTGAGTATATTACCGTGGACAGGGAAGCGATTTAAGTCATCATGAGTTTGATTCTGTGTATGACAAAAAGCCTCAATAAAAGTAAGATGAGCAGCGCTTCGGCAACACAAGTTTTTTCTTCTTCCCCAATTAGGTCAGATAGCAGAAGCTTTAGTCGTAAAGAAAGTAAGGGCTGTCAAAGGCTAACGAAGTAAACAGAGCGCACAAAACAAGAGCGCATTCAATAAAGCACCATAAACGAACTATACTGCATACCAACAAGCCTATCCCCTCAATTTGCTCTTCCAATCGACTGAAAAGTAGCCGCTAGTATGAGGACCCGTTGCTCAGATCAGATGCATCTATAGTAACAAACAGCTCTTCCGCAAGCCATTGGGGGAAATTCCAAAACTTCTATTTTCTTTCTTCCACACGAAAAGTATTCCACCTGCCAAAAATTACCGATCTAATCATCTCCGCCGCTGTGGGCTGACATTTGCGGTGGGCTGATCCTAATGGAGTCTCGTCGCCGGTGTGTCCTTCTGGCTTCTCTGTCCCTGGCCTACCTGCTGCTGTCGGCGCAGTGCCTGGAGGAGCAGCAGCAGAGGCGGTAGGGCTTGGGCTAGGGCAAGCACAAGAAGAAGCACCAGATCAAGGGCCTGATCAAGACGGTGGTCATCCTCGGCATGGAGAACCGCTCCTTCGACCACATGCTCGGCTGGCTCAAGTCCTCATGCCCCGACATCGACGGCCTCACCAGCCTCACTGGTCATCCTCACCGGCATGCCCTGCAACGTTATGAGCAGATTCTCCCCCGACTTCGTTCCCGTCTACACCGCTCTTGTCAACGAGTTCGCCGTCTTCGACCACTGGTTCGCGTCCATGCCGACGTCCACCCGGCCCAACTGCTTCTACGTCCACTCGGCCACCTCCCACGGGGCATCTAGCAACGTCCGCAAGGCTCTCATCCACGGCTTTCCCCAAAAGACCACCTTCGACTGGGACGAGGATGACCTTAACTTCGGGATCTAAGCTCAAACACTTGGTCAAGTTCCACAACTTTAAGCTCACCTTCAAGCGGCACGCCGGCCGGGACAAGCTCCCCAACTACGTCGTCATCAAGCAGCGCTACTTCGACATTGAGCTGCTCCCGGCCAATGACGACCACCCGTCCCACGACGTTGCCTGCGGCCAAAGATTTGTCAAGAAGGTATACGAGACGCTCCGGACCAGTCCACAGTGGAACGAGATGGCGCTCCTTATCACCTACGACGAGCATGGCGGCTTCTATGACCACGTGCCAACGCCCGTGTCCTATGTGCCCAACCCCGATGGCATCATCGGCCGCGATCCCCGCTCGAGCTCACTGCGCGCTCTCCCCGCGCTCGCCACACGTGCCCCGCGCTCGCTCTGTCCGCTCTGCTCGCCCTCGTCGCCATCGAAACGAAGAAGATGAACAGTATGTGAATAGTAAACCCTAACCGAAACGAAATTTCTGATTTCGTTTCGGTACCGGCCAAAACCGAAACGTTTCAGCCGAAACGTTTCGGTTTCGGCCGAAACTCCGAATCATGGTTTTTCCGTCTGTAAAGCAAAAGTCGCGACAAAATAGAATAGAAAAATGAAAAAAAAATATTTGTAAATGCCATTTTCATGATTTATTTTCTAAAGCTTTCAATCTCAACATATTTCCATGTTTGGCCAAAAAAAATTTTCCACTAATATTATATTTACGATTTGTTTTATTAATTTCATGGTCGAAAAATATTTGTTATACCGACTTCTGATTTGGACTTATTTTACATGTAACAATTCAAAATTCGAACTCAAATTCGAAACTGGAGTGGTGATATATTTTATTTATTGAAAACAATAAAACATATAAAATAATTATATATCTGATTAATTTATATTTGAAAAATAAGCTTATAATATATTATATATACAATATTTTAAAATTTCAATCTCGTTTCCTTCGTTATCAAACTCGATCATTAAAAAAAAAAAAAAGTAACATTTATGATATATTTGGGAAGCCGAAAATTGGACTGGTGTTGCAAGATCTCGATGTCATCGATGAATGACAAGGTCCGCGGTTTCGGCCGGACTGGGGACAAAACGGATCGGCCGGCGCATCTAATGCACCAATGCCCGGCTGCCACGTAGTGCTCCGAGATAGGATTTCAGCGCGACCCCACGTTGGAACACAAATGGACAAGAAGTGCCGTACGGTCGAATTTATGTCTGACTCTTTGACTTTTTCGTTTATTTATTTTAGAAAATCTATGTTATGAATTATTTACATGCGAACTATGCCGTAGTTAGATACACCGCCTTAATTTTTAGTTAAAATCAGAAACGTTTCCGTTAAAATGTACTGATTTCGGTCGAGAGTTTAATAAAAAATAACTTCAAAATTTATTTTAAGAATTTAATATTTTAAAAATCGTGAAATATCCAAACCTATCAAAACGGTAAAAGCGAAATTGCTGATATAATAATTATGTATGTGCAATTGATGGTTAGTATTTGGATGAATTTGATCACTATAATGATTATGCCTGTGCTCTGGTTGCATTACTATTCCCAATCCAAAATAAACCTTTATGTGATTCTTCTAATCAAATATTAATTAATTGAAAATTTTATTTGTCCAACAACAAATCCGTTGTAGTCTAGGGGGTCGTTTGGAATAGGCTAACCCCGTCCTGATTATTTTAAAATACTTTCACTTGATTTGAACCGTCGAATCTCGATCTAACGGCTAATAAAAGGTTAAAATTTTTTTAAACATAAGTAATCTTAATTTGAAATAACGAAATTTTTTTTTTACATATATCCCCTAGAAAAATATAAGTAAAGAATCCAAGAATATAAAATAATAATAATAATTTTTTAAAAAATAAAAACATGTATATAATTAGAAAAAATTTCTGATAAATATATATAAAAAATTCCTTCAGAAAAGGGACAACTCCCAGAGATAAAAAGTCACTTTACCAATCAACCGATGAGTGGTTTCAGCGTACGCGGTTGACAAGTGGAGCAAGTCACCGTATGCAACAAAAGCAGAGAACATCATCCTTCGAAGGATGACGGCGAATGAGACCTTGTTCCCCCATATCGAGGACGACACAACGATACAAAGCTAAACCACAACTGAGAAAAGTAACAGAGTAAATAAGACACCATTTGGTTTGAGATCGGGATCAGGATCAGGATTACTAAATCACTTTTGTAAACTAATATCTTTTTATCAAAATTAATGCTTCAATAATTTAAAATTCGAAAAGCTATTTAATTTTTAATAATAATTTAATTTAATAACAATATAAAATAAGTAATATTAATTTTATAAGAAAAAAATAATAATTTTGAAATGGACTAATTCCAATCCAAAACCAAATGGGGCCTAACTTTTTTAGATAGTTTAAACTTTGAACATTTATTAGAAACACCCATTGATTACCTTAAAGAGCTCTACGAGAGGATAAAATCTTGCCAGAAGAGATCCACGAGGGATCCAAGTAGTCCCAACGAAATCGCAGGCACAACTTTGGAGTGGGAGGGTTGAGGGCAACCAAGGAAGGGGGTGGAAATCAAATTCAGGAACCGAACTGCAGAAAAATAACTTATTTTCTACTTTTTCATCTTGATCCATACCAGCACTGATGTGGCATTCACAGCATAAAAAATGCAATATGAATCGTCCTAAGTGGCACTTGAGCCCCCTACTTTTGTAACTAATTTTTTCTAAACCTAATTTAGCAAATAAAAATATTTGGGGCGACCATAATTACAAGTTTCATTTTTGCAAACTTGATTCCATCAATTCCAAGTCATCTACACATGAAATCCAACCTTGATAGCTCCATCTACCTTTCCTTCTGATTAGGCTGAGGGCAATCCCCAAGTCTTTCATAGAAAGTTGCAGGTGGTGGCTAGTTGTGGTTGAGCTGGAAGTTCAGTGCAACTTGTTTTTGTATACCAGGATTGATCATCCAAAAGAAAATAGCACTGGATTTTTTATGGCTACATATTCACATAATTTGAAGCTTAACAAAATTAAGTTTCCTTGCTATTGAAATCACTAGTACAAACTCATTGCCGGAAATAACGCAAAATCTGTATCGATCTGTAATGCTGTTTGCAAACAGAACAATAACAACGAGTAACCAAGAAAGGGAAGACATGCATTAAATTGTGTTACAAATAGCTGCAGAGTAAAGATAAGGAAAAGGCTTGTAGAGCCAACAAATAACTTTTTAATTGAAGATATTGTACAGCACCCTAAATTTCCACCGATAAATTACTAACTGAACAGAGACAATTGTGCTTAGTCCTGGTCATTTTCTGTTGATTGATGGCCCCAAAAAAATATTCTGGCTGCTTGAAACCATCAAAGGTTTACCTTTTATATTGAGTTGATCGTGTAAAGTCTTGACCTTTTATTCAGAGGTTTCTTTGCTCTTTTTCTTGTGCTTTTTATTCTTTTTTTTTTACTCCTGATGATTTTCTTCTTTTCGAACCTCGTGATGCACTATCATCCTCACTGGCTATATAGTCATCAATTGTACTTACCAGATCATCATCTTGAAGTTTCTGCTTGCTTTTCTTTGTCTTGCTTTTGCTCCAATCCTTCTTATTAGATGATTTGGTCCTTGCTGAGAGCAACAATTCTTTATTTTCAACATCTGAATGGTCAACATCTAGCAAATCATTTGGTTGAACATTCAGATGTTGAAAATAAAAAATTGTTGCTCTCAGTGAGAGGACCAAATCATCTAATAAGAAGGATTGGAGCAAAAGCAAGACAAAGAAAAGCAAGCAGAAACTTCAAAATGATGATCTGGTAAGTACAATTGATGACTATATAGCCAGTGAGGATGATGGTGCATCACGAGGTTCGAAAAGAAGAAAATCATCAGGAGTAAAAGAAAAGAGAAAAACACAAGAAAAAGAGCAAGGAGACCTCTGAATAAAAGGTCAAGACTTTGCACGATCAACTCAATATAAAAGTTAAACCTTTGATGGTTTCAAGCAGCCAAAATATTTTTTCGGGGCCATCAATCAACAGAAAATGACCAAGACTAAGCACAATTGTCTCTATTCAGATAGTAATTTATCAGTGGAAATTTAGAGTGCTGTACAATATCTTCAATTAAAAAGTTATTTGTTGGCTCTACAAGACTTTTCCTTATCTTTACTCTGCAGCTATTTGTAACACAATTTAATGCATGTCTTCCCTTTCTTGGTTACTCATTGTTATTGTTCTGAATGGTCAACATCTAGCAAATCATTTGGTTGAACAGATGAGACGCCACCAATTTCTATAATAAAATAATCCAGCACAGTAAATACAAAACTAGTTTCACAAGGACTCAAAAGCAACAAATAGAACATGAAACATGTGTCTAGGTTACTTCATGACAAATCTGAATACTTCTATCAATTAATTGGTATAGGATCCACCAAAACAGAAAGCTAAATTAGGATTATCAGAAGTGGTTAAACAAAAGCCATGAAGCTCATTCTTAAGCAAATATAGTATACAAAGAGATCAAAAAGAAACAAAAACAAAAAACATCTTTGCAAATATCAGCCAAACAAAACCCAGATATCACAGGAAACAAGTTATAAAAGGAGAATAAATCTGCATGTACACAAGCAGACAAAAATATACACTCAGTTCCCTGTGATGCCATTTTGGTCCAGCAGAACACAAAACCTGCTACGATAGCACAGGGGCTTAGCAAACAGAAAATAAGATCCAAGTTAAAGGAGTCAACCTTCACCAGAGAAGTATGAATCAATCAACACATTTGTGAGATGCTGCTTAAGAAAGACCTGTAGCCACCAAAAAATGAATGTAATCAATAAAACCAAAAACAGAATAACAATGAGCTAGAAAATGTGAGACTATACAACATAGCAATATCCAAAAAAATATGCTTTTTGTCAGAAACCTAATGAAAATGTGATGAGCAGTTTGTCTCAAAAACTAAATGATGGCTATCACAAGGTACAATGCTAAAGGCATTCAAATTTAGAAATGAAATAAAGAATTTTAATCTTGCACAACTTTATCAGAATTATTTTCAACATACTAAAATGAGCGGAATATCAAAATATATTGGTCAGACTATACAAGTGAAATGATAAAAAGCTTATTCTCAGATTCAAATCCACGTGAGAAGAAAGAATCTAGGGAAATTTTTAGCATACCGCAGAAAGAAGCTGACGTGATTTTGTATCCCAAAAACGCAAATAACTTTCAAGACCTGCATAAAATGTCCTAGCTCAGTTCCTTGAACATTCCTGTCACAAGGAAATAGGCTCCCATATGGAGTTGCATATATGAATAGAAATAATTAACAGCAAGTATTAATTAAAAAAACTATCAAGTTCCCTAACATGGAATAGGACAGATATAAGACGACACTAAAAGCTGACACAAATTGCTCTTTACAACGATGACATGCAAGAAGTGTTTGATACCGTCTGGAAATGATCCAGCAATACATATGATAAACAAATTTTAGTAACTGAGCCACAATGGAGAAGAGTGGTCATAGCAACTTGATGAAATTCGGACAAGTTTAGATGCCCTGCACAAAGACCTTACTCAATTGAAAGAGGTCCACTAATACTTTGCACGTTATCTTATTCTCATGACACAACAACTAAAACAAGCAAACCTGATTGATCCACCTTGTGTATTCTGTAACTAACCATAAACATGATAGCATTGAACCAAGTACAATCCTCTTTCTTTTTCTCATTTTCTTTTTCAAACTTAAGTACAATCCACCAATACACAACAAATAAAACTCATTTGTGTCAGTCTTGTTCATATAGGATAGTTTTATCTGAAGAGAATAACAGTGGAGCTTAGGATTAATAGTTCAAAAGACTTTGATTCATGCTCTATCATTCATCTAAATGATTTTTATAGTCTTGGTCATCCCTCTAGCAATAAGGTAAACAATTATGTGAAGTTTTGTTAGTCGAACTTCAAATTTTATCTTCCGGGCCTTCACTCTTTCTTTACTCCACATTCAGCTTACCCTTTATCCTATATAGTGTAGAAACTACAACTGAAAATGTACAACCCTGTTCTGACAATAGTCATGCTCTCAGGTTAAAAAATCAAATACAAAAGATTGATGCATAAGTTATGTGGTTAATTCAACAAAAGACAATTAAACTCACCACAGGAGGCAATTATTGGCAACTTTGGGTGCCTCATAATAGATCTAATGCTTCCAGAACACTTGCCAACAAAGCATCCCAACAATTTTCCTGTAGCAAAACAATGAATAACATGGATCACAATGAACTGTTGCAATCTTAAGACAAAGCAACCACAGGCAAACTGAGTTAATATTTCATTCACCAGTTGGATTTCACAAAAAAAAAGGAAATACTTTAACCCAAAGAATCAAAAGCACAAAATAACTACATCAAAATAGCACAAAAAATACAAGTGTTAACGGTAGAGAGCCAATGTTTGACAGATGATTTGCAAATGGAATGCTGAATAACTCAGCCACACCGGATTAGAAATTTCTCCCATTGGCATATTAAACTGAAGATATGCGGGATATTAGGAAACATCTGTGACAAATTATTTTGTCTCTTTTGTCTCTTAAATTAAATTATATTGAAAGAAAAAGATCAAAAAATTCCTCACTAGCTCAAAAAATGAATTGTGATTGCACTAGTTTACCATCCAAATATTTGAAGCCTCGAATTCATTATAACCATAAAATCAAAAACCTAATTAGCAAACCGACTTTTATTAAAACAAACTAGAGTTCAGTCCAAGCAGAAATTATATCTATATAAGAAACAAAATACTAGGATTTTGTAATAAGTTGAGATCTCAAAAACAAAAAATAAAATTTCTTCTTCATTATTGATCAAAACCCTAGTTTCAAACTCCAAAACCCTAAAAATTTAATATAGTATCAGAGCTCTAGAAAGCAGCAAGTAACTTTTAAGTTCCAAAATATGGCTGGAAGAGAAGATTGTAAGTTATAAAAGGCAACCGGAAGCTTTCATATTACAACCACAAAACTGAAAAATATTCAAAACTATCTCCCATGTACTATAGCAATAGAGATCTACCTCCAGTCTTGAAAAGAGTGCAAATATTTAATAGAAAACTCATCAAAGGATCATGAGAAGATGGAAAACTAGGAGTTGGAAGACTCAGACGTGATGTCTATCCTTTTAAACAATATTGAACCAAAGATAAAGCATGCACTACTCCATTGAGAGAGTTAAGAGTTCATAAGTTATCTAGGAGAAACTTCAAAAGATGTATATAAGTAAAAATAATCTATCTCGACTTTTTTTAATTCAAGAATAGATATATAATCTGCATCAAAAGAGAAGAGATCTAAGTACATACTTTAATCAACTGATTGACTTATGAAATGAGTTAAAATATTATAGATCAGACAGAACAGAAAAAAGTAAGAAAGATCAAGAGGAGCACAAGATCATGTAGTTTCTAAATGAATCAGAATCTCAATATGAGCAATACACAGCACTTTCTTACTGAAAGTGAACTCCCTCCATTAGAAGAAATCTATAAAAAGACTCCAGAGAGCTGATGCTCTTTCCACCAATCCTAAAACTGGAGAGGAAAACTTAAAAATGAGAATACAGCATATGGCAGAGGTAAATCTGCAACCAGAGGAAAAAAAAGAGAAGATTTTACTAGCAAAGGAAGAAGGAGCAATCTAAAATGCACCAAGTGCAGAAAACCAAGCCACATTGTTGATAGGTATTGGTTGATGATAGACAAATCAGCTTGGGCAAGTAATGTTCAAAGAGGGCAATTTACGAAACTACAATCAAGAAAAAATCAACTGAGAGGAACCACTAATTCATATATGACCATTTCAAATGAAGAATATGACTAGTTAATAAGGAAAAAAAGCCTTCTTATAACAAAAAACAAAAATAATATAGCCAATTATAGAAGCCTTTAGATTACTGATACAAAGGCATCTGACCATATGATAAGTAGTGACTTTTATTTCTAACACTTGAGTGAGTTTACACACAAGATTTATTACTCTACCAAATGGAACAGCTTTTCCAGTGATTGAAAAAGGTGGCATTGATTTATTTATATTAAAACTCAACCTTTTACTCTACAATCTAAAATTTTCAATGAATCTTCTTTCAGTCAGTCAACTGACTAAAAACTTGAATTGTTCAATAATCTTTTACCTTACTTTTAATTTTTTTTCAGGATCTTTACACTGAAAAGGATATTGGTGGGGATGTTGAAAATAAAGAATTGTAAATTATGAAAGATAGAAAACCAGAATCCAAGGTACTGCTAGCTTAACAAAAAGAGGTTGTCAAGTGGCATTACAAATTAAGTCACCCATCCCAATATAATTTTAGGTTATTGTTTTTTAGCACTAGGTTATCTAATAATAAGTTTTGTCAAGTATGTAAGTTACTAATCATCACAGATCAATATATAAAATTAAACATAACGAACATTATTCCCTTCAATATTATCCATACTGATGTGAACTATTAGAATATCATCCTGAAATGCTTACAAATATTTTGTAACAATCATAAATGATAATACTAGAATAATATGGCGGTGTTTGATGAAAAAATCAAAGACATTTTAAGTATTTAAAATATTTCATAAAAAATCAAAAATTAGTTTAAGGCAAATATTAAAACTCATATTAGATAATGGCAGGGAATATGTCTCCAGAATTTCATGAATGCCTAAAAGATAATAGAATACAGTCACAAACTTTATATACTTATACACCCCAACAGAATTGAGTAGAAAAAAAAACAATACTTACTAGAGGTGGCTAGAGCTTTACTTTTTTTTAAAAAATACCATCATCATTTTGGAGTGATCATATTTTATAAATAGAATTTTCAGGTCAAAATTGAGTAACAAGAGCCCTTTTGAAATCCTCTATCCAAATAAGAATCCTTTTCATTTGCTTTTAAGGATATTTGAATGTATATATTTTCTACATAATAATAATTCATTTAGAGACAAATTTAAATATAGGTCAATCAAGTACATCTTTTTTAAATATCTAAAACTCAAAAAGGATATGGTGCTGTGATCATAAAACTAATAAAATCAGTCTCAACTTACATAAAATTTTATGTGAAATTAGCCTATTATAAAAATGAAAAACAAATTTTTAGAAGGTGTATAGGTGATCATAATATAAAATAATAGACAGTATTATTTGTCTTTCTAAAAGCCACATAGAACATAACTGAGCCAACAAATAATCAACAAAAAAAATCACTGATGTATACTACAAGGAAGAAGCAAAATCAGTTCATAAATAAAAACCACAACCAATCAAAATTACCTTGAGAAGGGTCCATAGAACATTTACAAAATTGGCAAATAAATCAAGTATTTTCAATTGCAGAAATTCAACAAAAGCAGATTAAGACTAGACAAGAAAGTAATAAAAAATAAATATTACAATAAGGAAAGGAGTCAAAGAATACAAAACACCCAATTAGAAGGTCTATTTTATATGCCTCACTAACACCAGCATACAAAAAATTTGTACAAGCACTAGTAAAAAATAGAATTTCTAATGCAATAAAAGAAGCACTTAGAGATGAGAAATGAAGGAAGATAATGAGAAATGAGATAAAAGCTTTATGCAAAAACAATACATAGGAGCTGGTATTAACCAACAAGCTAGTAGCGGAGTGCAAATTAGTGTTCAATATAAAATATCATATTGATGATAGTATAAAGAGATTTAAGGCCAAGATTGATAACTAAAGAATATACTCAAATACATAGAGTAAATTTCTTTGAAACATTCCCACCAGTTGCCAAACTCACTTTAGTAAACGCCATTCTTTCATTAGCAATAAATAAAAGATGGAATTTACAGGACCTTGATATCAAAAATATATTTCTTAATGAGGATCTCTATAAAATTTATATGATTAAGCCACCTGATTTTATCTCAAAAAAAAGTATACAGGTCTATAAATTGAATCTCTTCATGGTCTAAAACAATATCCAAAAACTTGATTTGAGAAATTCATCTCAACACTGGTCAAGTATGCTTTAAAGAAAATACAAACTGAGCTTTTGTAAAAAGGAACTCACATGAGAATATAATTCTGCTTGTATATGTAAATGATATCGTGTTAATACAAAACAATGAAGAAGGAATGCATCAACTCGAGAATTTTCTGAACCCCAAATTTGAGGTCAAAGACTTGAAAAATTGCACTACTTTCTTAAAATTAAAGTAGTACACTCACAAAAAGAGTTGGCTTTGTCATAAAAAAAAATATTCTAAATATGCTAAAAGATAGAAGTCTACTTGGGAGCAGAATAGCTTAACTTCCCATAAATCCAAACTTAAAGTTACATCTAAATAAAAAAAAATAGGTGGAAGATCAAGAGATCTATAAAAAAAATGATAGAAAAACTCATCTATTTAACTAGGACAAGGCTTGATATTAATTATGTTGTATAATTTCTAACTGATTTCATAAAACATCCAAGACAAAACCTCATCTAGAGGTTGTATATCATATACTCAAGTACATCAAGGATGCACCAGGCCTTAATCTAATTTGTAAGAATCAAGTGAAAAAAAAAAAATATTGAGACCTATTCAGATGCAAATTGGGCAGGATCACCTATAAATAAGAAATCTACTTCTAAAATTTGTATAAAACTTGATAGAAATTTAATTATTTGAAAAAAAAAGAAACAAACAACAATAGTCAAATTAAGTAAAAAAACAGAATACAGAGCTATTGTCCTCACTAAATATGGAATTATATAGCTGAAATCATTTCTGAACGAACTGGAGTATCCTATAGAAAATACTACTCAATTATTATGTGACAACCAAATAACTCTTCACATCACAAATAATTCAATATTTCATGAAAAAGCCAAATGCATCGAAGTAGATTTTCATTTTATGAAAAAAATACTGAATTAAGAACTGATGCTAAAATATGCCAAGACATAATATCAAATAACAAATGTCCTAGCAAAATTTGTGAATTTAAGAAAGATAAAAAAAATTAAGACCAAGCTGGCTATGTATAATATATACAGCCAACTTAAAAAAGGATATTAAAAAAAAAACTCAAAACAATTCCTCA
This sequence comes from Trichopus zeylanicus subsp. travancoricus, assembly GCA_005019695.1. Classification (NCBI taxonomy): domain Eukaryota; kingdom Viridiplantae; phylum Streptophyta; class Magnoliopsida; order Dioscoreales; family Dioscoreaceae; genus Trichopus; species Trichopus zeylanicus. The sequence goes on from RXID01022339.1 coordinate 111,156, forward strand.
CAGACTCAAGACCTGAAGTATGATTGAACTACTGTACCATCCAAATACTCATGAAGTCTCAGATTCATCATATCCCATAAAACCAAAAGTCCATTTAGCAAATTGGATTTATGTAAACAAACTAGAGTTTAATCAAATTAGAATTTTTTTATATAAGAGATAGAATACTAGGATTTTGTAATAAGTTGAAAACTCAAAAACAAAAAATAAAATTTCTCCTTCATCATTGATCAAAACCCTAGTTCCAAACCGTAAAACCCTGAAAAACAAATAATAAATCCACATGCAAATCAACTTTCTGACATCACTACTAAACCAACTGGTTTCCATTCCAAATGCATGATTGGAAAAAACAAAAGTTTTATCCCGTAAGAATGGACAAAAAGGAAGTTCAAAGAGCTGCTAATTGGTACTATCCATATAATTATAACTTTGTACATCATTTTTACATGTGGACAAAAGTTATCAAGTGTTGCTTTTCATAAGGAGAAAACTTTTGACTTGTGGTTGCATCAAATTTGAATAAGAGCTCGCAAGATTTCTCAAACAGAAAAGAGAAGTTTTCAAAATAGTATAAGATTAGATAAAATAATATGCATCCACCGCCTATATATCAGATCCCTTGTAAATTAATCAGCATCACTTCAAAGAATAAACATAAACATACCCTCGAGGGGCATACTGATATAGCTTTAATATTGGAGATTGTGAATCATTTTATTCTCTCACACATACAGGCATACTGAGTTGTATGCTGGATTATGTAAAAAGTCTTTACGAAGCCTATTATTGCCAGTGACTTCAACAGCCACATATTTGTCCAAGAGGATTTATTATTAAGCATTTGAAACACTCTTAGAAATTAAATTTGATATAATATATAAATAATTCCCTTGGTAGCAACAAACATAGAGTACTAATCCATTTTTTGGCACTAAGAACAAGAATCTTCAAGTAGGATATTCAATCTGTCTCCACTTTTCGTATTGTCTATTCACAATTGTATGCTACCCAATATATAAGGAAAAGAAATCCTGAAAGTCCTTGATGCTAATCATTATTGGATCCATAAGAAAAAAGCAGAAAGAGAGAGAGAGAGATTTTGCTAAAGAAACTAACAAAAATCTTTTGAGTAAAACAGAACATTTGGGAAATTATATTGAAGCACTTGCAAGAAAAATTGTGTAGTTCTTAGGTTGACAAAATTATAACCAGCAAAAATGGAAAGTAATTTGCATAAGGGAACAACACTAGTGCTAGACAATCATCTTGAGCAAAAATTACCTGTACGCATGTCAAATGATGCAAGGTCCCCACGTCCAGTCCCTGCATAGATTGTGTAGCCATCTGGATCCTCAGTGACAGCCTTTATTGGAGACTCTCGGAAACTGATGGATATAACAGGTCTTCTCTGGGCAGAAATATCATAGAGACGAACCTGCAGCAGAAACATATAATCACCAGATATAGACTAAAACCTGCAATCAGTCTTTGACATGGACTGCAAATACAGGTAACATAAACAGCTAGTTTCCATAAATAATGAAAAAAGTTAGATTCAGAAAGCAGTCAGGACTTCATAACAGAAGATACTTCAAAAGAAGTACTTCTTGAGAAATATAATTCCTAGAAGTGGAAAATTAGAATTCTCCCCAAATTAGCTAACACCAAATAAGTGCATACCACTGGTAGCTTAAAAACTTAATGGTTTTCAAATCAGATGACCATAGACAATGAAGAGTTCCTTCTGACCAATAAACATATTACTGAGCAGATTCAGTCATTACCAACTCTATGTACTGTATGCAGCTCAAAAGACTTAGAAGCATATACCAACAATTCTAGAATTTTCTAAAGGATATCATGTTACCTGATAGTTGTTTGTGCCCGCAGCAATTTTGCGATGATCTTCCTTGCCAAGAAAAGTTGCAGACGTGAACCATGTTGGACTGAATATACAAAGACTATTGGCAGGCGGCTTCATAAAAGGCAAAAAGTAATAGAGCACAAATGTTGAAAATGAAAATAATTATTAAGAATTGTATGAAAAACCTCATTCATATGTGAAAGTCGCGAGACTCACTGATTTTGCAGTCCATGTTTTAAAGCATTTATCAAGATCCCACACATTTATTTCCACACCCTTCCTGGTTAACAGAGAAGATAGTATTAATTGAACTTTCTCATATAAGGATCCCCTAACTCTATCGTACTTGTTTAAACAAGTGAAGAAAACAAGCAGCCATAGTTTGGTTTACGGTGAGCACCCTCCAAATAGAGCATAGTTCCCACTTTCGCCCACTGAAGAGCATATTATAGTACCAGCACCACAAACATCCCATGTTCTTGATGAATCAACATTACTAGGGTCTGGTGGCATGTCAGTCATGTTAACAGACCTCAAACAAGCTTTTCCTTTTGCTGTACACATTAGGAATGTGCCTAATCTGAAATATGCAGCATTTGAAAATAATTAACAAGTACTATAAAAAAAACTATGCAAATCTGAAATTGTGCAGCATTTTTCTATATAACTGTTGCTGCTTAGCTTTTTTAGGAAGATGTCAATATTACAATTGTGTATAACATGCAAAACAGCAGCTAAACAATCCATCTTTCCAGCTAACAGTCAAAGCATCTTTCTATGATAAAATATATGGGTATTGTGATATAATAATTAAAAAAAAAGGCAACAAGAACTAGTAAATTATGAGGTACACTAAACATACCATTTAGTTGGCATTAGCCAGCAAATGGACTTCAATGCCACTAAAGGTTCCCAAAAATCAACTGGCATAATTAATATATAGCAGTTCACCAGGAATCATAAGAGGTAGCAGAATACACTAACAAATAACCATAATCATCCTTTAGTTTACCCAATGAACTGACAATACCTGGAAGATAATTCGGGCTTTTTTCCACCTAGGAAGTGCAATCCAGAGACAGGATCATCCTCCAGACTGCTTGAGGAAACACAATCTTTAACTTTCACACTAGCCAGAGCATCTCCATTCAAAGGATTAAGAAACTCAATCTGTAAGTCACAAAACCAGAGATACATCATATCAAAAGGCAAACTTGCACAACAAACCAAATGGAACGGAAAAATTGAAAGTATAGTCAACATGGAAATATTTTATTTTTCATGAATCCAGAGAGTAGCTTACCAAGCCATTTTTCCTTGCAATAGCCAAAAGCTGCACAGTGAGACAAACAATAGCATTAATGGGTCTCTACAAGAAGTCAACTTTCGCAAACTAACTGCAACTCGACTACTCCCTAACATTTTCAGTTTGAACAAAAATACGGAAATCAGTTTGAACAAAAATGTAGACCAAAAAACACCGTCACATTTTCAGCGAACGAAGAGTAATCTACTGAACAACGAGACAAACCGGATCAGTTTTCCGGTCAGCGAGCGACGCCGTGAGCACCGACCGTGAAGCATCCGGCGTGCCCCAAGTCTCGACGACCTTCGGGGTGCCGGTCTTCCCACGAACCTCTACAACTGCAAGGAAACAGCGAAAACAATCAAACAAAGACTGAATCAGGTCGATAAAGCGTACAAATTGGCAACACAGCTGCCAAAGATGGAACCTTTGATGAGTCCAAGCACGTCGGCGGTGAGCGCCCTCAGCGGCGGGCAACCGGGCAACTCCACCGCACTAGTTCTGGGCATCCTCTTTCTGCCCGAGAAACTGAGGCAAATAAGGGTTTTGGCCTGATCCTCGAAGAGATCCAATGGAAAAGAGAGACTCGTCCGGCGTCGGCTGCGTCGTCGGCGGGGAAGGGGGAGACTCGTGCGGCGTCTGCTGCGCCGGCGGCGGGGAAGGAGGGCGGCGTCTGCTGCGTGTTTGGGCGGCGGCGGGGGGGGTGCGGGGGTTGGGGGGGGGGGGCGTGGGGGGGAGGGGCGGGGGGGGGGGGGGTGTTCGGGGGGGGGGTGGCTGTGGGCGTGGTGTCGCGGGTGGGAGGGGAGAGCCTCGTGCGCCGACTGCTGCTTGTCGTCGGGCGGGGAAGGGGGAGGCTCCGTTGCGCCGTCTGCTGGCGCTTGTTTGGGCGGCGGCTGGGGGCCGCGGGGGGGGGGGGGCGGGCTTGGGGGCGGTGGGGGTGGCGCGTTGGGGGATGGGAGGGGAATATCTATTCGTGGGATTCGGAGACAACGCGATCTGAGCGTTGGATCGAGATCCGACGGTT
>RXID01022340.1:0-60000 GCA_005019695.1 Trichopus zeylanicus subsp. travancoricus
CTGCTGCTCCTACTACAACAGCTACCACGACTACTACTACTACTATTACTACCAAAACTACTACTACTACTAGTACTACCACTGCTACTCCTACTATTACTACTACAACTAGTACTACTACTCCTACTACTGCTACTACTCGTACTACTACAACTACTTCTACTACTACAACTGTTGTTGCTGCAACTACTACTACTTCTACTGTTGCTACTGCTATTACTACTACTATTATTACTCCTGATACTACCGCTACCACTACTACAACTAACACTAATAGTATAACAACTTCTACTACCACTACTACTGCTACTGCTACTGCTACTACTACTGCTTCTGCTAATACAACCTCTACTACTACTACTGCTACAATGGCTATTACTACAACTACTGCTACTACGACTACTACTACTACTACAGCTACTACAACCACCACTACTACTACAACAAGTACTACAACAACAACAACAACTAGTACTACAATAATAACAACAACTTCTACTTGTACTACTCTTATTGCCACTACCTCTCCTACTACTACTACTGCTATTACTGATACTACCACTACTATTACTACAACTATTACAGCTACTGCTACTACTGCTTCTACTACTACTAATACTACTTCTCTCACTACTACTACTACTGCTGCTGCTGCTTCTCCTACTACTACAACTAGTACTACTACTTCTACTACTTCGCCTACTACTACTACTACTACTGCCACAAAAACAACTACTACAACTACTTCTACATCTATTGCCGCTACTACAACTACAACTACTACTTCTCCTACTACAACAACTACCGCTACTACTGATTCTACTACTTCCACTACTACTACTACGGCTACTGCTACAACTCAACTTCTCCTACTACTACTACCACCACCACCACCACCACTACTACTACTAGTACAGCTACTATAACTACTGCTACAACTGGTACAACTACTACTCTACTACTATAGTTGTAGCTGCCGCTGCCACTACTACAACTTCTACTGCTACTCGCTTTACTACTACTATTACTACTCCTGGTACTAGTACTACTACTGCCACTATTAACACTACCAGTACAACAACTTCTACTATTACTACTACTACTATTGCTACTACTTCTTCTACTGCTACTGCTGCTACAACTAATAGAGCTACTGCTACAACAACTGTAACAACTAAAACTACTACAACTACTAATACTACGGCTACAACAACATTTGCTTCTACGACTACTACAACTCCTCCTACTACTCCTACTACTGCTGCTGCTGTTGCTGATGCTCATACTACTACATCAACTACTACATGTACGACTACTAGTTCTACTACTACTATATCAACTGCTACAACTGCTAGCACTAGTAGTACTACTACTACTACAACTACTTCTACTGTTGCTGCTACGGCTGCTACTACTACTCCTACTACTACTACTCCTCCTCCTACTACTTTTCTACTACTACTACTAATACGACTACTACTGCTATTGCTACGACAACAACTGTTGCAACTACTATTACTACTACTACTACTAATACAACAATGACAATAACAACAACTACTACTACTGCTACTACTGCTACTACTATTACACCTGGTACTACTAGAACTACCACTATTACTATTACTACTACTACTACTACAACAACAACAACAACTAGTACTAATAATACCACTACTACTACTACTACTATTACTGCAACAACAACAACAACTACTACTACTACTATGACTAATATTACTACTACTACTATGACTACTACTATTCCTACTCCTCCTACTACTGCTTCTACTATGACTACTACTACCACTACAACAACTGCTACAATTACTACTACTAGTGCTAATACTACTCCTACTCCTAGTACTACTAGTACTCCAGCTACTACTGCTACTATGACCACAACTACCACTACAACAACTAATACTATTACTGCTACTACTGTTGCTGCTACTACCACAACTGCTACTACAACAACAGCAACAATAACTACTACTACTACTACTACTACTACTCCTCCTCCTACTAGAATTACTACAACAATAACTACTGCTACTACTATTGCTACTCCGACTACTACTTTTCCTACTCCTTTTCCAACGACCACTACTATTCCTACTCCTACCCCAACTCCTATGACTACTACTACTACTCCTAATACGACCACTCCTAATACTACTACTGCTACTGCTACTACTACTCCTACTCCAACTCGTACTACTACTACTACTCCTATTGCTACTACTACTACTCCTACTACTACTCCTACTCCAACGCATACTACTACTTCTACTTCTACTACTATTACAACTACTATTACGACAACAACAATAACAACAACAACAACTACTACTACTACTACTACTACTAGAACTATTACTACTATTACTACAACTATTACTGCTACATCGACGAATGCTAATATTTCTACTACTCCTTCTATGGCAACTACTACTATAATTACTACTAATTCTACTACTGCTACCACATCTACTACTACAGCTACTACTACTACAACTACTACACCTACCACTACTGTTGCTACTACTTCTGCAACGGCTACTACTACTACTACTCATACAACTTCTACTACTGCTACTACCACTACTAGTCCTATTAATACCACTACAACAACAACTGCCATAACAACAACTACTACTATTGGTTCTACTACTACTTCTACTACTAATACAATTGCTATTACAAGAGCAACTACTACTACTGCTGCTACTACTACTAATACTTCTACTCCAACAACTACTACTGCTGCTGCTGCTACTACTACTACTACTACTACTTCTGCTGTTAGTATTACTACTACTACTACTACTACTATTACTATTACTATCACTACTACTACTACTATTACTTCTAATACTACTTCTACTACTACTACCACTGCTACTACTACTACTACCACTACTAGTACTAGTACTAGTACTAGTACTTGTACTACTAGTACAACTACGACTTCTATTGCTAATGCGACTATGCCTACTAGTCCAACTAGTACTGCTTCTTCTACTACTACTTCTACTGCTGCTATTGTTGATGCTGCAGCTGCTACTACTACTACTAAGTCTAATACTCCTACTACTACTACCCGTACTACTATTAATAGTCCAAGTACTCCTACTACTACTACTATAGCTGCTCCTGTCGCGATTACTGCTACTACTTCTGCTATTACCACTACTGATACTGCTACTGCTGCTTCTACTACTACTCCTACTTTTGCTACTAAAACTAATATTACTACGACTATTGCAACTACTACTAGAACTACAACTCCTACTGCTACTGCTATCCTACTACTAGTACTACTTCTACTACTGCTACTACTGCTACTACTACTACTACTAATGCTACTACTGCTACCACTTGTGCTATGGCTACTTCTGCTACTATTGCTACCGCTACAGCTACTGCTACTACTACTGCTACTACTGTTGCTACTAATGCTGATACTAGTAATACTACAATCGCTACTACTGCTACAACTGTTGCTACTATTTATGCTTCTAATACTACTACTACCACTGCTGTTATTGTTGTTGCTGTTGCTACTACTATTGCTACCGCGACTATTACTACTACTACTACTGCTACTCCTTCTACTACTACTAATACAACTAGTACAACTACTCATACTACTACTACTACTGCAACAACTACTTCCACAACTATAACTGCTCCTACTGCTGTTGCTATTACTACTTCTACTGTTGATACTGCTATTACTAATATTATTACTCCGGCTCCTACTGCTACAACGACAACAACTAACACTACTAGTATAATAACTTCCACTGTGATCGCTACTGCTACTACTACTACAGCAATTGCTAATACTGTTTCTACTGCTACTACTATAGCTATTGCTACAACAACTACAACTACTACAACTACTACAACAACAACAACTACTACTACAACTACTACAATAACTGCTACTACTACTACTATAATAACAACAACAACAACAGCTACTTCTACTAGTACAACTATTACTACTACTACTTCTCCTCCTACTACTACTCCTACTACTGATACAACTACTACTATGACTACCACTATTATAGCTACTACTACTACTATTTCTACTACTGCTAATACTACCTCTCTCACTACTACTACTACTATTACTACTACTTCTCCTACTACTACTACTAGTACTACTACATCTACTAGTTCACTTACTACTTCTACTGCCACAACTACAAAGGCTACAACTACTTCTATAGCTACTACTATAACTACTACTACTACTACTATTACTTCTAGTATAGCTACTACAGCTACAACTGCCACTATTACTGCTACTGCTACTACTTCTACATCTATTGCTGCTGCTATAACAACTACTACTACTTCTCCTACTACTACCATGACCGCTACTACTACTTTTACTATTACTACTACTACTACTAATACGACTACTGCTACAACTCAACATCTCCTTGTAGTACTACTACTACCTCTACTGCTACAACTCAACTTCTCCTAGTACTACAACTACTACTACTACTACTACTACTACTATAGCTACTACTACTTCTACTTCTACTACTAGTACAGCAACTACTACTATAGCTGTTGCGGCATTACTGCCACTACTTTACTTCTACCGCTACTCCTTTTACTACTACTATGAATACTACTACTACAACAACTTCCACTACTACCAATACTACTACTACTACTACTACTACTACTGCTACTACAGCTACTACTACTACATCTACGATGACTACTTCTACTACTACTACTACAACTACTACTGCACTAATGTTATTAGTACTATGTCTACTACTACTACAACTACTACTACTTCTACTACTGCTGCCACAACTTCTGCTACAACAACTAATGCTACTGCTGCAATAACAATTGCTGCCACTACAACAATTACTGCTGCTACTACTACTGCTGCTATTTCTAGTAGTAATACTACTACTACAATGTCTCCAACGGCTAAGACTTCTAGCATAGCTACTTCGGCTACTTTTGCTACTACTACTACAACAAAAAGTGCTGTTAGTTTTGCTAGTGTTGTGGGTACTGCAACTACTACTGTTTCTTTCGCTTCTTCTTCTTCTAATACTACTACTGCTGCTACTGCTACCATTGTTACTATTAGTGCTACTCCTAATACTACTACTATTACTACTACTACTACTACTACTACTACAACTACTACTATTACCACCACCACTACTACTCCTACAACTACTACCATTACTACAACTACTCATACTACTATTACTACTACTACTACTACTACTACAGCTGATATTACTAATGCTACTACTACTACTACTCTTGTTGCTACTACTATTACTCAAACAACAACAATAGCAACTACTACTAGTATTACTATTATTAAGACTGCTTCCCCTACTACTACTTCTACTACTACTACTACTGCAACTGCTACTACTTCTCCAACTACTACTAATACTACTTTTCCTCCTCCAACTACTACTAATACTACTACTACTAATACTGCTACTACTACTTCTCCTACTACAGCTACTACTAGTACATCTCCTCTTAGTACCCCTACAGCTACGACTACTTCTACTACAGCTACTACTACTGCTGCTACGACTACTACTATAGCTACTACTACTACAACGACTGCTCCTACTACTACAACTACTACTACTACCACTACTACAATAACTACTACTACTACTAGTACTACTATTATTATTGATACTTCTCCTCCTACTACTACTACTACTGCTACTACAACAACAACAATAACAACAACGATAACTACTACTACTACTACAACAACAACAACAATAACAACAACAATAACAACTACTGCTACTGCCACTAATATCATTACTACTACTTCTCCTCCTACTACTATTGCTACTACTGCTACTACTACTATTATTACTACGACTACTACTACTTCTACAACTACTATTACTATGACTACTACTACTACTTCTTCTACCACTACTAATACTACAACTACTACTACTTCTAGTGCTACTAGTCCTACAACTTTGACTACTACTACTACTGCTGCCATAACTATAATTGCAACAACTACTTATACGACTGCTATACAATAAGTACTACTACTATTATAGCTACTACTACCACTACGACAATTACTAGTATGAGTGTTACTGTTGTTGCTACTACCACTACTACTATCACTACTGCTTATACAACTATTGCTGCTGCTATAGCTACTACTACTACCTCTCCTAATACTACCACTATAGCTACTACTACTTCTACTACTACTACTACTATTGCTACTACTACGACTATAGCTACAACTCAACTTTTACTACTACTACTACTACTTCTACCATGACTACTACTACTACTACAGCTACTGCTACCACACCTACAACTACTGCCACTTCCACTACTACTACAGCTACTACTCCTACTATTGTTGTTGTTTCTACGACCACCACAACTACTACTGCTACTACTATTAGTACTCCTGCCATTACTGCTACAGTAGCTACTACTAGCACTACTAGCACAACAACTTCTACTGTTACTACTACTGCTAGTTGTAGTACTTCTCTTACTACTACTACAACTGCTATAACTGCTACTACCACTTTTACTACTGCAACCACTGTTGCTGCTACTACTACTACTGCTACTACTACTAGTGCTACTGCTGCTACTACTGTAACGACTACTACTATTGAAACTACTACAACAACTACTACTAAGGATACTACAACGACAATAACTTCTACCAAAACTACTACTACTACTACACCTACTACTACTACTATTACTCCAACTACTACTATTACTATTACTTCTTCTTCTTCTACTACTACTACTACTACTACTACTACTACTACTATTACTACTACAACTATTACTACTACTGCCATTGCTACTACTGCTACTCTAATACTACTGCTACAACTGCTATTACTCCTACTGCTGCTTTGCTGCAACTACTACTAGATCTACGACTACTTCTCCTACTCCAAATACAAATGCTACTACTATGGCTGCTACTACCACTGCTTCTGTTACTACTACTATTTGTACTTCTGCTACTAGTTTTATTTTTACTTCTGCTACTACTTTTGCTACTACTGCTACTACTAGTGCAACTCCCAATACTACTACTGCTATTTCTACTACTACAACAACAAATACTTCTATTACTACTATAGCTACAACTAAAACTGTAACAATTACTAGTACTACTACTACAACACCTATTGGCACAAATACTACTACTAATATTACTATAACTACTATAACTACTACTACTACTACTACTACTACTACTACTACTACTACTACTACTACTACTTCTACTACTACTACTACTACTACTACCACGACTACTACTACTACTACTACAAGTACCTCTACTACAAGTACTTCTACTACCACTACTACTACTGCTACTACTACAGCTGCTACTACTATTCCTGTTATAATTGCTTTTGCTGTTGATGCTACTGCTACTACTACTATTACTCCTGCTACATTTTCAACTACTACTACTACTACTCCTAACACTCATGCTACTACTACTAGTACTACAACTAATACTCCTACTACAACTATTACTACTTCTACCACTACTACTATTATCACTACCACTGCTAATATTATTTTTATTACTACTACTACTACTATAATAACTACAACTACTACTCCTCCTACTGTTGCTACTCCTACCACTACTGCAACCACTACAACTACAACTAGTACACCTATTATTTCTGCTACTACTATTGCTACTAATGTTACAACAATTATTACCACTATTGCTGCTACTACAACTACTATTATTGATACTACTACACCTACTACTACTACTACTCCAACTATTGAAACTACTTCTGCTGTTGTTGCTTCTACTGCTACTACTATTACTACTACTACTACTACTACTGTTGTTGTTGCTACTACTGCTACAGCACCTACTACTACTACTACTACTATTAATGCCACTACAACTCTAACAAGTACTACTAATGCGACTACTACTAATACAACTAAAATTACTACTGCTACAACAACCCAAACTACTACTACTACAACTACTCCTCCACCTCCTCCTAATACTCCAACTATAACTTCCACTACTACTACTACTACTACTACTACTACTATTACTACTACTGCGATTGCTACTATTGATACTACTACCACTACAAATACTATAACTACTACTCTACTACTGCTACAACTACTCCTCCTCCTCCTACTACTACTAGTAGTAGTAGTCCTAATATTCCAACAACAACTTCCAATACTACTACTACTACTATTACTATAACTAGCATTACTACTACTGGTACTATTGCGGCTACTCCTACTACAAGTACGACTAATACTACTGCCACGAAACTACTACTACTACTTCTTCTTCTACTACTACTCCTGCTGCTACTACTACTAATTCTACTCCTACTACTGCCAATACTTTGATTACTACTACTAATATAACTACTATTACTACTACTACTTCTACCCTAACTATAGCTACTACTACTACTACTACTGCTGCTGCTGCTATTGTCACTGCCCCTACTACTACTACTACTGTTACTACTGCTTCAACTACTACTATAGCAACTCCTAATACTCCTACCACAACTACAATAACTACTACTATGTCTGCTACTATTATAATAATAACTACTACTACTAATATTACTATGACTGTGACTACTACTATTAGTACTAATGCTACTACTACTACTTCAACTACTACTACTACTGCTACAATTGTGACTACTACTACTACTAATACTACTACTACTAATACTCCAACTACAACTTCCACTACTACTACTACTACTACTATTACTATGACTGCGACCACTACTACCAGTACTTCTACTGCTACACCTACTATAGATATGACTACTACTACTGCTGCTGCAACTACTGCAACCTACTACTACTAATACTACTACTACTACTACTACTACTACTACTACTACTACTACTATTACTACTAATTCTACTCCAACTACTACTACTTCAACTACTACTACTAATATAACTACTATTACTACCACTACTTCTACACTAACTACAGCTACTACTACTACTACTACTATTATTATTGATGCTCCTCCTCCTCCTACTACTATTGGTACTACTGCTTCTACTACTACTAGTACTACTACTACTATTACTACTACTGTTACTACTACCACCACCACCACTACTACTACTACTACAATGACAACAACAACAACAACAATAATAATTGGTACTACTACTATTAATATGATAATAACAATGATAACTACTAGTATAACTATTACTATGTCTAGTACTACTCCTACCCCTACCCCTACTATTGCTTATATTATGAATACTACTACTACTCCAACTCCAACTCCTACTACTGCTACTACCACCACAACTACTACTACTGCTACTACTACTATTGTTGCTATTGCATCTGTTGCTACTACCACAACTACCACTACTACTACTACTACCATAACTACTACTATTACTACTGCTGCTGCTGCTACCACAACTGCTACTACTACTAATGCTACTACTAGTAGTGGTAGTAGTGTAAGTAGTACTAGCAGGGGTAGTAGTAGTAGTACTAGAAGTTGTAGTAGTTATAGCAATGTAGTAATAGCTGAAGTAGTAGCAGTAGTACTTATAGTAGTAGTTGTTAAAAAAGTAGTAGTTGTTGTTATTGTAATACTAGTAGCAATAGTAGTATTAGTAGGAGAAATTGTAAGAGTAGTTGTTGTAGCAGCAGTAGCAAAAATAGCTATTGTAGTAGTAGTAGCAGCAGTTAGAGCAGCAGCAGCAGCAGTAGTAGCTGTAGTAGTAGTAGTAGTAGCAGTAGTAGTAGCAGTAGTAGTAGCAGTAGCAATAGTAGTAGTATTAGTAGCTATAGTAGGAGCAGTAGTAGTTATTGTAGCTATTGTAGCATCAGCAGCAGTAGCAATAGCAATAGTACCAGTAGCAGTAGTAGTATAGCACTAGTACTAGAGGTACTAGCAGTAGTAGTATTAGTTATTATAGTAGTAGTAACAGTAGTAGTAGGAGGAGGAGAAGTACTAGTAGTAGTAGTAGTAGTAGTAACAGCCACAGCAAAGTAATAGTAGAAGTAGTAATCGTAGTAGTAGTAGTTATAGTAGTAGTAGCAACAATAGCAACTGTAGCAGTAGTAGCTATAGTAGTACTAGCAACACTAGTAGCAGTAGCAGTAGTACTAATAGTAGCAATAGTAGTAGTAGTTGTAGCAATTATAGTTGTAGTAGTAGCAAAAGTAGGAGTAGCAAAAGCAGGAGAAGAAGTAGTAGTAGCATCAGTAGTAGTAGCCGCAGTAGTTGTATTAGTAGCAGTAGCAACACCAGCAGAAGCAGTAGCATTAGTGGTGGTAGTAGTGTCACTAGAAGTAGTAGTAGGAGAAGCAGTAGCTATAGTAGTAGTAGGAGTAGCAGCAGTAGTAACAGTTGTAGTAGTGGTAATAGCAATGGTGGTAGTAGCAAAATAGTAGTAGTAGCAATATTAATAACAGTAGTAGGAGTAGTAACTGTAGTAGTAGTAGTAGTAGTAGTAGTAGTAGTAATAGTAGCAGAAGTAGTTGTAGCAATAGTAATAGTAATATGACTAGTAGTATTAGTAGTTGTTAAAGTAGTAGTAGGTGTAGCAGTAGCAGCAATTGCAATAATAGTAGAAGTATAAGCAGTAGTAGTAGTTGCACTAGTAGTTATAGTAGTAGTAGTAATACTAGTAGTAGCAGCAGTAGTAGTAGTAGTAGTAGTAGTAGTAACATAAGTAGTAGTAGTAGTATGAGTTGTAGTTATAGTAGAAGCAGTAGCAGTAGCAGCAGTAGTTGTAGTAGCAACAATAGTAGTAGCAACAGTAGTAGTAGTTGTAGCATTAGTAGTAATAGCAGTAGTAGTTATAGTAGCAGCATCAACAACAATAGTAGTGGTAGTAATTGCAGTAATAATTATAGCATAAGTAGTAGCAATAGTACTTGTAGTAGTTATAGTAGAAGTAGTAGCAACAGCAATGATAGTAGCAGTAGCAGGAGCAGTAGTAGAGGAAGTATTAGTAGTAGTATTAGTAGCATTAGCAATAGTTATAGCAGTAGCAAAAGTAGCATCAATAGTTGTGGTTGGAGAAGTAGTACTAGTAGTGGTAGTTGTTGTTGTTGTTGTTGTTGTAGTTTTAGCAGTAGTAGTATTAGTAGTAATAGTAGTAGTCATAGTAGTAGTAGCAGCAATTATAGCAGTAGTATTAGCAACTATAAGAGAAGTATTAGCGTAGCAGATGCCATAGTAGTAGTAGTGGCAGTAGTGGCAATAGTACTAATTGTAGTAGTAGTAATAGTAGTAGTAGTAGTAGTAGTAGTAGTAGTAGTAGTAGTAGTATTTGTGGTTATTATTGTACTAGTAGTGGCAGTTGCAGTAGTAGTAATAGTTATAGTAGTAATAGTGATAGTACAAGTAGCAGTAGTATTAGTAGCTACAGTACTACTAGTAGTAGTGGTTGTAGTAGCAAAAGTAGTAGTAGAAGCAATAATAATAGTTGAAGTAGTAGTAGAGGTAGTAGTTGTAGCAGATGTAGCAGTAGTAGCAGCAGTAGTAGTATTCATAGTCGTAGTGATAATAGTCATAGCAGTAGTAGTAGTTGTAGTAGTACCATTAACAGTAGTTGTAATTGCAGAAGTAGTAGTAGTAGGAGAAGTAGTAGTAGTAGTAGTAGTAGTTGTTATTGTTGTTGTTGTTGTTGTTGTGCTAGTACTAATAGTTGTATTAGTAGTAGTAGTAGCAGTAGTTGTTATTGTTGTAGTAGTAATAGTAGTAGTAGTAGTAGTAGTAATAGTAGTAGTAATAATAGTAGTAGTAGTAGTAGTAGTAATAGTAGTAACAGTTGTAGCAGCAGTAATAGTAACAAAAGTAGTAGTAGGAGGAGAAGTAGTAGTTGTAGCAAAAGTAGTAATAGTGGCAACTATAGTAGTAGTAGTAGTCATAGTAGTAGTCGTAGTATCAGTAACAGCAACAGTAGTAGTACTATTAGCATCAATGTAGGAGCAATGTGGTAGCAGTGGTAGTAGTAGGAGAAATAGTCATAGAAGTAGTAAAAGTAGTTGAAGTAGAAGTAGTAGATGTAGTTATTGTAGAAGTGGCAGTTCTAGCACAAGTTGCAGTAGTTATAGCAGTAGCGATAGTCGCAGTAATAGTAGCAGCAGTAGTAGCGGTAGAAGTAGTTGTAGTAGTAGCCATAGTAGTAGCAATAGTAGTGGTAGCTGCAGTAGTAGTTGTAGTAGTAGTAGTAGTAGTAGTAGTAGTAGTAGCAATAGTAAAAGTAATTATAGTAGTTACAGTCATAGAAGCAGCAACAGTGGTGGAAGTAGCAGTAGTGGTAGTAGTATTAGCAGTACTAGATGAAGTAGGTGAAGTAGAAGTAGCAATGGTCGTAGTAGTAGTAGCAGTGGTTGTAGTAGTAGTGATAGTAGTTGTAGAAGTAGTAGCAGAAGTAGTAGTAGCCGTAGTAGGAGTTGCAGTAGTAGTTGAAGTATTTGTAGTAGTAGTAGTAGCAGAAGTAGTAGTAGTAGGAGAAGTAGCAGTAGTATCAATAGCAATAGTTGTAGTAGCTATGGTAGTCGTAGAAGTCATGGTATTCATAGGAATAGTCTTACAAGAAGTAGTAGTAGTGGTAGTAGTAGTAGCAATAGTAGTAGCAGAAGTAGTAAAAGTAGAAATTGTATTTGAAGCAGTAGCAGTAGTAGTTGTAGAAGTAGTATTAGCAATAGAAATAGTGCTAGTTGTAGTAGTAGTAAGAATAGAAGTCATAGTTGTAGTAGTTGTAGTAGCAGAAATAGTAGTAGTAGTAATAGAAATTCTAGTAGTTGTAGTTGTTGTTGTTGTTGTAGGAGTTGTAGTAGTTGCAATAGTAGTTGTAGTGGTAGTAGTAGTAGTAGTAGTAATAGTAGTAGCAGTAGTGGTAGTAGTAGTAGTAGTTGCAATAGAAGCAAAAGTTGTGGTAGTAGAAGTATGAGTAGTAGTAGTAGTAGTAGAAGTGGTATTAGTCATAGTGTTAGTAGCAATAGTAGTTCTAGCAGCAGTAGTAGTGGTACTAGTAGTAGCAATAGTAGTAGTAGAAGTTGTAAAAGGAGATGTTGCATTTGAAGCTGTAGCACTAGTAGTTGTAGAAGAAGTAGTAGTAGTAGTAGTAGTAGTAGAAGTCGCAGTTGCCATTGTTGTAGTAGCATAAGTAGTAGTAGTAGTAGCAGTAGTAGTAGTAGTAGTAGAAACAGCTGTAGTTGCTATAGAAGTAGTAGCAGTGGTGGTGGTGGTAGTAGTAGTAGTGGTTGTAGTTATAATAGCAACAAAAATAGCCGCAGTTGTAGTAGAAGAAGTAGAAGTTGCATTAGTAGTAGGAGTATTAGTAGTTGCAACTATCGTTGTAGTTGTAATAGAAGTAGGTGTAGTAGTAGTAGTGGCAAGTGTTGTAGTAGTAGGAATAGGAGAAGTAGTAGTATAGGTAGTAGCAATAGTAACAAAACTGGTAGTAGTAGAGGTAGCAGTACTAGCAGAAGGAGCAGTAGTTGTAGTAGTAGTAGCAATAGTAGCAGAAGTAGCAATAGCAGTAGTAGTCATAGCAGTAGCAGCAGTAGCGGTAGCTATAGCAAAAGCAGTAGTTGTAGTAGTAGTAGTAGTAGGAGGAGAAGTAGTAGTAGTAGAAATAGTAGTCATAGTAGTAGTAGCAGTAGTAGCCGTAGTAGTAGTAATAGTATTACTAGTTGTAGTAGTAGTAGAAGTAGTAGCAGTAGTAGAAGTAGTAGTAGTAGTTGTAGTAGTTGTTGTAACAGTTATCGTAGTAGTAGTAGTAGTGGTAGTGGTAGCAGCCATAGTAGTAGTTGAAGTAGTAGTAGTAGTAGTAGTATTAGTATCAATAGTTGTAGCAGAAGAGGTAATAGCAATAGTAGTAGGCACAGTATTAGTAGTATTAGTAGAAGCAGTAGCAGGAGTAGTAGTAGTAGTAGCAGTAGTAGTAGAAGAAATTGAAGCTATTGTAGCACTAGTAGAAGTAGGAGAAGTAGTGATTATAGGAGCAGTAGTAGGAGTAGCAGTAGTAACAGTAGAAGTATAACTAGTTGTAGTAGCAGTAATAGTAGGAGTATCAGTAGTTGCAGTAGTAGTTGTAGGATTAGTAGTAGTCGGTGTACTAGTAGCGGTACTAACAGTAATAGTAGTAGTAATAGTAGCAGTAGTAGTAGTAGTTGGTATAGCATTAGTAGAAATAGTAGTAGTAGTAGCAGTTGTAGAAGGAGCAGTAGCAGTATTAGTAGGTGTAGCAGTTGCAGTAGTAAAAGTGGTAGCAGTGGCAGTATTAATAGGAGTATCATTAGCAAAAATAATAGTAGTTATAGTAGTAGTAGAAGGAGTAGTAGTTGTAATAATCGGCATAGGACTAGAGGAAATAGTAGCAGTAGTTATTTTAGTAGGAGCTGTAGCAGCAGTAGTAGTTGTAGTAGCAGTAGTAGTTATTGTAGTAGCAGCAACATCCGTGGTAGTAGTCGTTGAAGTAGCAATTGTTATAGTAGAAATAGTAGTCGTAGTAGTTGTAGCAGTAGTAGTCGTAGTAGTAGTAGTGGTGGTGGTGGTAGTAGTGGTAGTAGTAGTAGTACTAGTAGTAGTAGTAGTAGCAGTAGTATTAGTAATAGTAGCAGTAGTAGTCATAGTAGTAGTAGTAGCAGTAGTTGCAATAGTAGCAGACGTCGTAGTAGTAGTAGTTATTATTGTAGCAGTAGTCATAGTAGTAGTAGTAGAAGTAGTAGCAGGAGAAGTAGTTGTATTAGTTGTAGTAGCTGAAGTAGTAAGAGCAATAGTAGTAGGCGCTATCTTAGTAGTCGAAGTAGAAGCAGCAGCAGGAGTAGTAGTAGTAGTAGTAGAAGTAGTCGAAGCAGTTGTGGCACTAATAGAAGTAGGAGTGGCAGTAATAGTAGGAGAAGTAGTAGCCGTAGTAGGAGTAGGAGTAGCAGCGGTAGAAATATAAGTAGTTGTAGTAGAAGTAGTTGTGGGAGTATCAGTAGTAGCAGTAGTGGTTGTAGTAGTAGTTATAGTTGGAGTAGTAGTAGTAGTAGCAGTAGTAGCAATAATAGTAGCTATAGTAGTTGTAGTATTAGTAGCCATAGTTGTAGAGTTGGAGTAGTATTAGTAGTAGTAGCAGTAGTAGTAGCAATTGTAGTTAAAGTAGTAGTAGTAGTAGAAGGAGCAGTAGCAGTAGTAGTTGGAGTAGCAGTTACTATTCTAGTAGTAGAAGTGGTCGCAGAAGCTGTAGTAGTAGGAGCATCATTAGTAAAAATAATAGTAGTTGTAGCAGTAGTGGCAAGGGTAGTTGTTGTAATAGTAGCAATAGTTATAGTCGTAGGAGCAGTAGTGGTAGTAGTAGTAGCAGCAGCAGTTGTTGTAGTAGTATTAGTTATATTAGTAGTAGTAGCAGTAGTTGTAGTTGTCGGTGCAATTGTAGCAGTGGTAGTAGCAACAACAGCATCAACAGAAGTAGTTATAGTAGTAGTAAAAGTAGTCATAGCAGGAATAGTAGTAGTAATAGTAATAGTTGTAGGAGTAGTAGTTATAGTAGTATTAGAAGTAGTAGTAGCAGGACTAGTCGTATTAATAGCAATAGCAGAAGTGGCAGCAGGGCCAGTAGCACCGGTCATAATAGTAGTAGCAGTAGTAGCGATCGTAGCAGTAATAGTTGTAGCAGTAGTAGAAGCAACAACAATAATAGTAGTACTAGTAGTAGTAGTCGGGTAAGTAGTAGTAGAATTAGCAGCACCTGTAGTAACAGTAGCGACAGTAGTTGTTGTAGTAGTACTCAGAGATGAAGCAGTCATTGTACTATTAGTTGTTATAGGAGTAGCAGCAGTAGTAGCAGCAGCAGTAGTGGCAGTAGTAGTACTACTAATAGCATTGGTAATAGTACCATTAGTAGTAGTAGTAGAACTAGTTGTAGGAGTAGTAACAGTAATAGCAGTAGGAGTAGTATTCATAGCAGCACTAGCATTAGTAGTAGTAGTGGTAGTTATAGTAGTAGTAGTAATAGCAGCAAGAGTAGTAGTTGCAGTAGTAGTAGTAGTAGTACTAGTAGTAGTAGTTGTAGTAGTAGTACTAGTAGTAGTAGTAGTAGTAGTAGTAGTAGTAGTAGTAGTAGTAGTAGTAGCAGCAGAAGCATTAGAAGCATTTGTGCTAGTAATAGTAGTTGTTGTTATCGTTGTAGCAATAGTAGGAGCAGCAGCAGCAGCAGTAGTAGTAGCAATGGTAGTAATAGTAGCTGCAAAAGTTATAGTAGAAGAAGAAGAAGTAGTAGTAGTAGTAGTAGTAGTAGTAGTAGAAGTAGAAGTTATAGTAGAATTAGTAGTAGCAGTAATAGTCGTAGCGGTAGTAATATTTGTAGTAGAAGTTATAATAGAAGTAACAGTTGTAGAAGTAGCAATAGTAGTAGTAGTGATAGTAGTAGTAGTAGTTATAGTAGTATTAGTACTAGTAATAGCCGTAGTAGTAGTAGTAGGAGTAATAGTTGTTGTAATAGTAGTAGTAGAAGTGGTAGTAGCAGTAGTATTAGTAGTTGTAGTAGTAATATTTGTAGTCGTAGCAGTAGCAGTAGTAGAAATCATAGTAGTATTGGTACTAGTAGTAGCAACAGTGGTAGTAGTAGTTGTTGTTGTAGCAACAGTTGTAGTAGAAGTAGCAGTAGCTGTAGTAATAGTAATAGTAACATTAGTAGTAGTAGTAGTAGTATTTGTACTAGTAGTCGCAGTAGTAATAGTAGAAGCAGTAATATTAGCTTGAGTAGTAGTAGCAGTAGTAGTAGTAATAAGTAATAGTAGTAGTAGTAGTTGTAGTAGTAGTAGTAGTAGTAGTAGGAGTTGTAGTTGTAGTTGTTGTGAGTAATAGAAGCAGCAATAGTAGTTGTTGTAGTAGTAGGAGTAAAAGCAGCGGTGGTAGTAGTAGCAGCAGTATTCAGAGTAGTAGTAGTTGCAATAGTAGCAGCAGTAGTTGAAGTAATAACAGTAGCAACAGTAATAGTAACAGCAGCTGCAGTAGCAGTAGTCATGGCATTAGTAATAGTAGTAGTAGTCATTGTTGTTGTTGTTGTAGTAGTAGTAGTAGTAGCTGAAGTAGTAGTAGTAATAACTATAGTAGTAGCTGTAGTTGTAGCAGTAATAGTAGTTATAGAAGTTGTAGTTGTAGGGGCAACAGTAGTAGTAGTTGTAGTAGTAGTAAAAGTAGTAGTAGCAGTAACAGTACTTGTATTATGAGTAGTAGTAGCAGTAGGAGTAGCAGTAGTAGTAGGAGGAGTGAGAGTGGTAGTAGTAGTGTTAGCAACAGTAGTAGTAGAAGCAACAGTATTAGTAGTTGTAGTAGTAGCCGTAGCTGAGCAACAGCAGCAGTAGCAGCAGCAACAGTAGTAGTAGGAGTAGCAGCCATGGCAGTAGCAGCCATGGCAGTAGCGTTAGTAGCATTAGCAGCATCAGTAGTAGCAATAACAATAGCAATGATTGTAGTAGCAGCAGCAGTAGTAGTAGTAGTAGCAGCCGTAGTTGTACTAGCATAAGGACTAGTAGTAGTTGCAGTAGTTACATTATGAGTAGGAGAAGCTATAGTGGAAACAGTATTAGTAGCAGGAGCCGAAGTAGAAGCTATAGTAGTAGCTGTAGTGGCATTAGTAGTAGTTGCAAGTAGTATAAGAAATAGCAGTAGTAGTTGCAAAAGTAGTAGTAGCAGCAGTAATATTAATAGTAGTAGTAGTAAAAGTTGTAGTAGTAGTAGTATTAGCTATAGTAGCAATAGTAGTGGTAGCAGCAATAATTGAACAAGTAGTAGGAGTGGTTGTAGTAGCAGCAGCAGCAGTAGCAGTATAGCTATAGTAGTACCAATAGCAATAGCAGTAGCAGTAGCTGTAGTAGTAGTAGGAGCAGCAGTCACATTAGTACTAGCAGTAGTTGCAGTAGTAGTAGTAGCTGTAGTTGTTGTTGTCGTAGGAGTACTAGTATTAGTAGTCGTAGGAGTAGTATTTGTAGCAGTAGTACTAGGAGCAATAGTAGTACCAATACGGGGAGTAATAGTTGAGGCAGTAGCAGCTGTAGTAGTTGAAATACTAGTAGTAAGAGTAGTGGTAGTAGTAGTAGTTGTAGGGGTAGTAGTAGCAGTAGTAGTAGTCGTAGTAGTAGTAGTAGTAGCTATATTAGTAGTCGCAGTGGTAAGAGTAGTTGCATTAGTAGTAGCAGTGGTAAAAGTAGTTGTGGTAGTAGTAGCAGTGGAATGAGTAGTTGCAGTAGTAGTAGTAGTATAGTAATAGTTGCAATGGTTGTTGTTGTAGTAGTAGTATTAGTAGCTGCAGCAGCAGTAGTTATTGTTGTTGTCATAGTAGGAGTAGCGATAGGAGTAGTACCAGCTATAGCAGCAGCAGCAGGAGGAGTAGTTGTAGTAGTATTAGTAGTAGTAGAAGTAGCAATAGCACTAGAACTAGTAGTAATAGTAGTAGCATTAGCAGCAGGAGTCGCAGTTGCAATTGTAGTAGCGATAGGAGTAGTAGTTGTAGCAGTTGCAGTAGTAGTAACAATTGAAGTAGTAGTAGTAGTAGTACTAGTAGTAGTAGAAGTAGTAGGAGTAGTCGTATGACTAACAGCAACGGTAGTAGCAATAGTAGGAATAGAAGTAGTAGTAGTAGTAGTAGTAGGAGTAGAAGTAGTTGTAGCAATTGTAGAAATAGTAGTAGCAGTAGTAGTAGTCACAATACTAGTAGTAGTAGCAATAGTGGTGGCTGTTGTAGTAGCAGTAACGCTAAAATTCGTAGCAGTTGTGCAAGAGTAGTATGAGATGTAGTAGTAGTAGTAGCATTTTTAGTTGTTGCAGTAGTAGTAGCTATAGCAATAGTAGCAGTTGCAGTAGTGGTAGCTATAAGAGTCGCAGTACAATTAGTAGCATTTGCAATAGTAGTAGTATTAATAGGACTAGTAGCTGCAGTAGTTGTCGCTGTAGGACTAGTGGTAGTAGTAATAGTTGTATTAGCAATAGTAGTAATTGTAGTAGTTGTTATTGTAGTTGGAGCAGCTGTAGTAGTGTTATGAGTAGTAGTAGCAGTAGGAGTAGTCGTAGTAGTAGTAGTAGGAGTGAGAGTAGTAGTAGTAGTGGTAGTAGTAGTAGTAGTAGTAGTAGTGTAGCAGTCGTAGTAGTGGTAGTACTAGTAGAAGTAGTAATAGCACTAGTAGCAGAAGCAAGAGCAATAGTCTTAGTAGCAGAAGTAATATAGCAATAGCAGCAGTATTAGTAGTGTTATGAGTAGTATTAACACTAGGAGTAGTAGTAGTGGTGGTGGTAGTTGGAGTGAGGGTAGCAGTAGCAGTGGTAGTGGTAGTTGCAGCAATTATTGTAGTAGTTGTATTAGTAGTAGCATTAGAAATTGTAGAAGTAGCAGTCATAGTAGTAGGAGTTGTAGCAGTGATAGTAGCATTAGTAGTAGTAGCAGTAGCAATAGCAGTAGCAATACCAGTAGTAGTACTAGTAGTAGTAGGAGTAGTATTTCTATTATTAGGAGTAGGACTAGCTGTAGCAGGAGTAGTAGTAGTTGTAGTAGCGGTAGTGGTAGCTGTAGTAGTAGTAATAGTAGTAGTAGGTGCTGGAGTAGGAGTAGGAGTAGAAATAGTAGTAGTAGAAGCAGCTGTAATTGCTGCAGTAGTAGTAGCAGAAGTAGTAGTGGTCATAGTTTTAGCATTAGTAGTAGTGGTAATTGTAGTAGTTGAAGTTGTTGTATTAGTAGTAGTAGTAGTAGTAGTAGTAGTAGTAGTAGTAGTAGTAGTAGCAGCAGTAGTAGTAGGAGTACTAGTAGTAGTAGTTGTACTAGTAGAGTAGTAGTAGTAGGAGGAGGAGGAGGAGTAGGAGTAGTAGTAGTTATAGTAGAGTAGTAGTAGGAGTAGGAGTAGGAGTAGTAGTAGCAATAGTAGTAGAACTAGTAGTTGTAGTAGCAGAAGTAGTTGTAGTAGTAGTGGTGGTGGTGGTGGTAGCAATAGAATTAGTAGTTTTTGTAGCAGCAGTAGCAACAGCAATAGTAGTAGTTGTAGTAGAAGGAGCAGCAACAGTAGTAGTAGAAGTATTTGTAGCAATAACAGTAGTCGTAATAGCAGTAGCTGTGGTAGTCATCGTAGTAGTAGTAGTAGCAGTAATAGCAGTAGCTGTGGTAGTCATCGTAGTAGTAGTAGTAGCAGTAATTGCAATAGAAGTAACAGTTGTAGCAGTAAAAGCTGTAGCAGTTGCAATAGTAGTACTATCTGTAGCAGTAGTAGCAATAGTAGTAGTAGTAGAAGTAGTAGTAGTAGTAGCAACAGATGTAATAGTAGTAGCGGTAGTAGTAGTACTAGCAACAGCTATGGTGGTTGTTGTAGCAATAGTAGTAGTAGTAGTAGTAGTAGTAGTAGTAGAAGCCACAGTAGTAGTAGTAGTAGTACTAGTAGTAGTAGTAGTGGTAGTGGTAGGAGCAGCAGCAGCTGTAATAGTAGTAGTTGAAGTAGTAGTAGCAGCAGCAGCAGTCTCCATAGTAGTTGTAGCACTAGTAGTTGCTAAAGTAGTAGTAGTAGTAGTTGTAGTTGCAGTAGCTGTAGTAGATGTAGTTGTAGTTGATGTAGAAGTTGTAGTAGCAGTAGCAGCAGTAGTAGTAGCAGCAGTAGTTGTAGTAGTTGTAGAAGTAGTAGTAGTAGTAGCACTTGTAGCATAAGTAGCATTAGGAGCAGCAGTTGTAGTAGTAGCAGTAGCAGTAGTAGTAGCAGTAGTATTAGTAGTAGTAGTAGAAGAAGAAGTAGCAGTAGTAGTCGCAGCAGTAGTAGTAGTAGCAGTAGATGTACTAGTAGTAGCAGTAATAATAGCAGTAGTAGTTGTAGTGGTAGCAGTAGCAGTAGCAATAGTAGTAGTAGATGTGTGGTAGTAGTAGTAGTAATAGTAACAGTAGTTGTATTAGTAGTAGTAGTATTTGTAGCAGAAGTAGTAGTAGTAGTAGTATTAGTAGTAATAGTTGTGGTAATGGTTGTAGTAGGAGTAGTAGTAGTACCAGTTGTATTAGTAGTAGTAATAGTAGTAGTGCGAGTATTATTAGTAATAGTAGTGGTAG
Source organism: Trichopus zeylanicus subsp. travancoricus (assembly GCA_005019695.1). NCBI lineage: Eukaryota > Viridiplantae > Streptophyta > Magnoliopsida > Dioscoreales > Dioscoreaceae > Trichopus > Trichopus zeylanicus. Next base: position 21,133 of record RXID01022340.1, read on the forward strand.
TTGGAGAAGTAGTAGTAGGAGTAGCAGTTGTTATTGTAGCAGTAGTAGCAATAGTAGTAGGAGTAGTTGTTTCAGTAGTAGAAGCTGCAATAGTAGTAGCCACAGTTGTAGTAGGAGTATCATTATAAAATAATAGTAGTTGTAGTAGTTGCAGTTGCAGGAGTACTAGTAGCAGTAGTAGTAGAGCAATAGTTGTAACAGTTGTAGTAGAAGTAACAGTTATATTAGTAGTAGTATTTGTAGTAGTAGTAGTTGTAGCAGTAGTATAGCAATAGCAGTAGCAGTTGCAGTAGTCGTAGTAGTTGTAGTACTAGCAATAGTAGTAGGTGCAATAGCAGTAATAGTAGCATTAGCAATAGTTGTAGTAGTAGAAGTAGTAGTAGTTGTTGTTGTTGTAGTGCCAACAGTAGCAGTAGTAGCAGTAGTAGTAGTACTAGTAGTAGAAGTAGTAGCAACAGGAGTAGTAGTAGTACTTGTTATAGTAGAAGTATTTGTAACATATGTAATACTAGGAGTAGCAGCAGTAGTAATAGTTGTAGTAGTAGTAGTATTACTTTTAATAGTAGTAGTAGTAGTAGTAGTAGCAGTAGTAGTATTACTTTTAATAGTAGTCGTAGTTGTTGTTGTTCTAATAGAAGTAGCAGTCGTAGTTGTAGGAGCATTAGTTGTTATAGTAGTCGTAGTGGTGGTAAAACTAGTAGCATTTGTAGTAGTGCCAATAGTCATAGCAGTAGTAGTAGGAGCAAGAGAAATAGTGGTAGCGACAGTAGTAGTGGTAGTAGTAGATGCAGTAGTAGTTGCAAGAGTAGTAGTACTAGTAGTAGTAGTAGTAGGAGTAGCAGTAGTTATAGTAGTAGTAGAAGTTACGACAGCAATAGAGCAGTAGTATTTGTAGTAGTAGTTGTAGTAGCCATAGTAGCAGTCGTAGTAATAGTAATACTAATAGTACTAGTAGTAGCAGTAGTAGAATTAGTAGTAGGAGCAGTAGTACTAGCATCCTAACAGTAGTAGTAGTAGTAGCAGTAGTAGTGGAAGTGCCATTAGTCGTTGTAGCAGTAGTAGTAGTAGCAGTAATAGTAGTGTTAGTAGAAGCAATAGTAGTACCAAAAGTAGTAGTAGTAGTAGGATAAGTGGTAGTTGTAGTAGTAGGAGTAGTAGTAGTATAACTTGTAGTACTTGTAGTAGTAGTAGTAGTAGCAATAGTAGTTGTAGTAGTTGTAGTAGTTATAGTCGTAAGAGCAGCAGTAGTAGTAGTAGCAGTAGTGGCAATAGTATTAGTAGTGGTACTTGAAGTAGGAGAAGTAGTAGTAGTAGTAGTGATAGTAGTAGTAGTGGTAGTAGTTGTAGTAGAAGTAGCAGAAGTAGTAGTAGCCATAGTAGGAGTTGCTGTAGTAGTTGAAGTATTAGTAGTAGTGGTAGTAGCAGTAGATGTTGCAAAAGTAGTAATAGTAGTAGACGTGGTACAGTATCAGTAGCAGTAGTAGTAGTTGTTGTAGTAGTCATAGTAGTGGTGGTATTAGTAGCAGTAGTAGTACCAGAAGTAGTAGTAGTGGTAGTAGTAGTAGCAACAGTAGTAGTAGAAGTGGTAAAAGGAGGAGTTACATTTGAAGCAGTAGCAGTAGTAGTTGTAGAAGTAGTATTAGCAATAGAAGTAGTACTAATTGTAGTAGTAGTAGGTGTAGAAGTCACAGTTGCAGTAGTTGTAGTAGTTGAAATAGTAGTAGTAGTAATAGAAATTATAGTAGTTGGAGTAGTAGTTGTTGTTCTAGTAGTAGTACTAGCAGTAGTAGCAGTAGCAGCTGTAGTAGTAGTAGCAGCAGTAGTAATAGTAGTATTAGTTGTAGTAGTTGCAATAGTAGAAAAATTAGTGGTAGTAGTAGTATTAGTAGTAGCAGTAGTAGAAGTTGTAGTAGTCGTAGTATTTGAAGCAGGAGTAGTACTAGCCGCAGTAGTAGTGGTAGTAGTAGTAGCAGTAGTAGTAGCAAAAATTGAGAAAGGAGATGTTTCATTTGAAGCTATAGCAGCAGTGGTTGTAGAAGTAGTAGCAGTGGTAGTAGTAGTAGAAGTCGCAGTTGCAGTTGTTGTAGTAGCAGAAGTAGTAGTAGTAGTAGTAGTTGTTATAGTAGTAGTAGTGGCAGTAGTAATAGAAGTAGTAGTAGTAATAGTAGTTGTAGTTGTAGTAGTAGTAGTAGTAATAGTAGTTGTAGCAGTAGTAGTAGAAGTAGTAGTAGTAGTAGTAGTAGTAGTAGTATCAGTAGTAGTAGTAGAAGAGGTAATAGCAATAGTTGTAGGCACAGTATTAGTAGTACTAGTTGAAGCAGTAGCAGGAGTAGTAGTAGTAGTAGTAGAAGCAATGGAAGCTATTATAGCACTAGTAGAACTAGGAGTGGTAGTAATTGTATGGGCAATAGTAGCAATAGTAGGAATAGCAGTAGAAGTATAAGTAGTTGTTGTAGCAATAGTAGCAGGAGTATCAGTAGTAGTAGTTGGATTAGTAGTAGTTGTAGTAGTAGCGGTAGTAGCAATAATAGTAGCAGTAGTAGTAGCAGCAGCAGTGTTAGTAGTTGGAGTAGTATTTGTAGCAGTAGTAGCAGTAGAAGTCATAGTAGGAGTAGTAGCAGTTGTAGAAGGGGCAGTAGCAGTAATAGTACAGTAGCAGTTGCAGTTGTAGTAGTAGAAGTGGTAGCAGTGGCAATAGTTGTAGGAGCATCATTGGTAAAAATAATAGTAGCTGTAGCAGTAGTAGCAAGAGAGGTAGTTGTAGTAGTAGCTGTAGGAGTAGAGGAAATAGTAGCAGTAGCAATAGTAGTAGTTGTAGTAGTAGTAGCAGCAGTTGGAATAGAAGTAGTAGTAGTAGGAGAAGTAGTAATAGTAGGTGTTGTTGTTGTTGTGTAGTAGGAGTAATAGTAGTAGTAGTAGTAGTAGTAGTAGTAGTAGTATTAGTAGTAGTAGTAGTAGTAGTAGTATTAGTAATAGTAGTAGTAGAAGTGGTGGTAGTAGTAGCGGAAGTTGCAGTAGTAGCAGACGTAGTAGTAGTAGTTGTTGATGTTGTAGCAGTAGTTGCAGTACTAGTAGTAGTAGTGGTAGCAGTCGTAGTAGTAGTAGAAGTAGTAGTACTAGCAGTAGTTGTATCAGTAGTAGCAGCAGAAGTAGTAATCGCAACAGTAGTAGGTGCTATATTAGAACTAGTAGTAGAAGTAGCAGTAGGAGTAGTAGAAGTAGTAGGTGAAGTAGTAGAAGCAGTTATAGCACTAATAGAAGCAAGAGTGGTAGTAATAGTAGGAGCAGTAGTAGTCGTAGTAGGAGTAGCAATAGCAGCGGTAGAAATATAAGTAGTTGTAGTAGCAATAGTAGTGGGAGTATTAGTAGTAGCAGAAGTGGTTGTAGTAGTAGTAGTGGTTTGAGTAGTAGTAATAGTAGTACTAGTGGTAGTAGCAGTAATAGTAGCAACAGTAGTAGTAGCAGTAGTTATCGTTGTTGGAGTAGTATTAGTAGCATTAGTATTAGTAGCAATCGTAGTCAGAGTTGTAGCCGTAGCAGCAGCAGCAATAGTAGTAGTTGTTGTTGTAGTAGTACTAGTAGCAATTGCAGTTGCAACAGTAGATGTAGCAGTTGCAATTGCAGAAGCAGTAGTAGTCGGAGTACCATTAGTAAAAATAATAGTAGTTGTAGCAGTAGTAGCAGGAGTGGTAGGCATAGGAGTAGAGGAAATAGTAGCAATAGTTAGAGTAGTTGGAGCAGTTGTGGTAGTAGTAGGAACAGCAGCAATAGTTGTAGTTGTATTGGGAGCAATAGTTGTATTATTAGTAGTAGTAGCAGTAGTTGTTGTTGTTGTTGCAATTGTAGTAGTGGTAGTAGCAGTTGTAATGGCAGCAGTAGTCATAGAAGTAGGAGAAGTAGCAGTAGTTGTAGTTGTAGCAGAAGCTGTAGCAGAAGTAGTTACAGTAGTAGTAAAAGTTGTAGTAGCAGAAATAGTAGTTGTAGTAGTAGTAATAGTAGTAGTTGTAGTAGTAGTTGTAATAGTATTAAAAGTAGTTGTGGCAGGACTAGTAGTAGTAATAGCAATAGCAGAAGTGGCAGCAGGGCCTATAGCACTAGTGGTAATAGTAGGAGTAGGAGTTGCAATAATAGCAGTAGTAGTCATAGTAGTAGTAGCAGCAACAACAATAGTAGTAGTAGTAGAAGAAGTAGTAGGGTAAGTAATAGTAGAGTTAGTAGCAGCGGTAGTAACTGTAGCAGTAGTAGTTATCGTAGTAGTACTCGGAGATGATGTAGTAGTTGTAGTATTAGTTGTAGTAGTAGTAGCAGTAGTAGTAGCAATAGTCATAGTACTACTAGTAGCATTGGTAATAGTACCATTAGTAGTCGTAGTAGAACTAGTTGTAGGAGTAATATCAGTGATAGCAATAGGAGTAGTATTAGTAGTAGTAGTAGAGTAGTAGTAGTTATGGTAGTAGTAGCAATAGTAACAGTAGTAGCTGTTGAAGTAGTAGTAGTAGTAGCAGTAGCAGCATTTGTGCTAGTAATAGTAGTAGTTGTTGTCATTGTAGCAATAGTACTAGTAGTAGTAGTGGCAGTAGTAGTAGTAGTAGTAGCGGTGGTAGTAATCGTAGTAGTAGAAGTTATAGTAGAATTAGTAGTAGCAGTAATAGTCGTAGCAGTAGTAATCATAGTAGTATAAGCTATAGTAGAAATAATAGTAGTAAAAGTAGCACTAGTAGTAGTAGTAGTAGTAGTAGCAGTAGTAGTAGTAGTAGTAGTTGTAGTAGTAGTAGCAGCAGTAGCAATGGTAGTAGCAGCAATTGTAGGGGTAGTAGTTGTGGTAGCGGCAACAGCAGTCTTAGTATAGTAGTAGCAGCAGTAGCAGTAGCCATTATAGTAGTAATAGTAGTAGTAGTATCAGTAGTAGCGGTAGTAGCAGCAGTATTAGCGGTAGTAGCATTAGCAGTAGAAGTTGTCATAGTAGTAGCAGTAGTATTAGCTACACCAGCAGTAGCAACAGTGGTAGTAACATTAGTAGTAGCAATAGTAGTAGCAGAAGTAGTAGAAGTCATAGTATTTGTAGTAGTAGTAGTAGTAGTATTAGTAATAATAGTATTGTAGTAGTAGTTTTAGCTATAGTGGTATTTATAGTAGCAAAAGTAGTAGTTGTAGTAGTAGTAGGAGTTGTAATAGTAGTAGTTGGAGTAGTGGTTGTAGGTGTAGTAGTAGAAGTAGGTGTAGTAGCAGTAGTTGCAGTGGTGGTTTTAGTAGCAGTGGGAGTCATAGTAATAGTTGTAGTTGCAGAGGCAGAGGAAGCAACAATAGTAGTAGTAGTAGTCACAGTAGTAGCAGTAGTGTTAGTGGTACTATTAGTACCAGCAGTTGTAGTAGTGCTAGTTGTAGTAGGAGGAGGAGGCAGAGGAGAAGCAGTATAGGTAGTAGTAACAACAGCAGTAGCAGTAGTAGTAGTAGCAACTGTAATAGTAGTTGTAGTAGTCGTAGTAGTAGCAGTTGTAGCTGCAGTGGTTGTAGTAGAAGTTGTAGCTGCAGTGGTTGTAGTAGCGGTTGTAGCTGCAGTGGTAGTAGTAGCCGTTGTAGCAGTCATAGCAATCGTAGCTGAGGTAGTAGCAACACCAATAGTAGGAGAAGTAGTAGTAGAAGTAGTAGTACTACTAGTAGTTCTAATAGTAGTACTAGGAGCAATACTAGTTCTAGCAATAGTAATAGTTGCAACTGTAGTATTAGTAGGAGTAGCAGTAGTAGTAGTAATCGAAGTAGTAGCAGTAGTAATCGTAGCTCTAGAAGAAGAAGTAGTAGTAGTAGTAGTAGCAGTAGTATTTTTAGTAGCAATAGAAGTAGTGCTAGCAAGGATAGTAGCAATTGTTTTAGCAGTAGTAGCAGTAGTGGCAACAAGAGCAGCAATTGCAGTGTAGCTGTAGAAATAGTAGTAGTAGTAGTAATAGTAGCAGTCATAGTAACAGTAGTAGTAGCCATAGCAATAGATGTTGTAGTAGTAGTAGTTCTTGTTGTAATAATATTAGCAGTAATTGTGGTAGCAGTAGCAGAAGTAGTAGTAGTAGTAGGAGAAGCAGTATTAGTTGCATTAGTGGTAGTACTAGAAGTTGGAGCGATAGTAGAAGCAGCAGTGGCAGTAATAGTTGCAGTAGTAGTAGCTAGAGTAGTAGCAGCAGCAGCAGCAGTAGTAGTAGTAGCAGTTGCGGTTGTTCCAGCAGTAGCAATAGTAGCAGCAGCAATAGTAGTAGTTGTTGTTGCCATTGTAGTACTTGTAGTATTGGGAGTAGATGTAGCTATAGCAGTAGAAGTAATCAGAGTAGTAGTAATAGTAGTATTAGTATTAAGAGTAGTAGTCCTAGCAGTAGTAGTTGTAGTGGCTGTAGCAATAGTAGTAGCAGTAGTAGCAATAGTAGTAGGAGTTGGAGTAGCAGCAGCAGCAGTGGTAATAGTAACAGTAGCAGCAGTTGCAGTAGTAGCAGTAGTAGAAGTAGTAGTAGTAGGAGAAGTAATAGTTGTTTTTATTGGTGGAGAAGTGGAAGTAGTAGTAGTAAAAGTCATACTAGTAGTAGTAGTCATTACAGTAGTAGTACTAGTAGTAACAGTTGTTGTAAAAGTAGTTGTAGTAGTAGTAGTAGTTGCAGGGGTAGTAGAAGCATTAGTAGATGCGATGGTAGTAATATTAGTAGTGGTAGAAGCAATATTTGTAGGAGTGGCAGTAGTAGTAGTAATAGTATTAGCAGTAGCAACAGTAGTAGAGTAGCACCAGCAGTAGTAGTAGTAGCAGTCGAAGGAGTAGTAGTGTAGTAGCAATAGTTGTAGCAACATTAGTAGTAGTCGTAGGAGAAATAGTAGTATTATTAGTAGCAACAACAACAACAGCAACATTAGTAGTAGTAGTAGTAGCAGCAACAAGAATAGTAGTAGTAGTGGTAGTATAAGTAGTAGTAGTAGTAGTATTAGTAGCCGCAGTAGTAGTAGTAAAAGTCGTAGTAGTAGCAGTAGTACTAATAGTAGTAAAAGTCATTGTAGTAGCAGTAGTTGTTATAGTAGTAGTACTATCAGTACCAGTTGTTGTAAAAGTAGTTATAGCAGCAGCAGTAGTAGTTGCAATAGCAGTACAAGCATTAGGAGAAGCAGCAGTAGTAATAGTAGTAGTAGGGAAAGCAATATTTGTAATAGTGGCAATAGTAGTAGTGATAGTATTAGCGGTAGCAGCAGTAGCAGCAGTAGCAATGTAGTAGCAGTAGTAGTAGTAGCATTAGTAGTAGGAGTAGGAGAAATAGTAGTAGTATTAGTAGCAACAAAAATAACAATAGCATTAGTAGTAGTAGTTATAGCAACAACAACAACAGTAGTAGAAGTGGTAGTAGGAGCAGTAGTAGTAGTATTAGTAGCCACATTAGTCGTAGCAGCAGCAATACTAGTAGCACTAGTACTAGTAGCAGTAGTACTACCAGTAGTAGCCGCAACAATTGTAGTAGTAGCAGTAGTAGTAGTAGTACTAGTAGCCGTAGTACCAAGAGCAGTACTAATAGTAGTAGTAGCAAGAGTAGTATAGTAGAACTAGTAGTAGTTGCAGTAGCGATTGTAGTAGCAGTAGTTGTAGTAGCGGTGGTAGTAGCAGCAGCAGTAGTAGTAGTAGCAATAATAGCAATAGTAGTAGCAGTAGTTGGTGTAGAATTAGGAGTAGTAGTAGGAGTAGTAGTGGTAGTAGTAGAAGTAATGGCAGTAGCAGGAGTTGCCGTAGTAGCAACAATATGAGTAGTAGGAGCCATTCTATTAGTAGCAGTAGGAGCAATAGCAATCGCAGTAGAAGTAGAAGTTGTTGTAGCATTAGTATTAGTAGCAGTACTAGTAGTAGTAAAAGTCGTAGTAGTAGTAGTTATAGTAGTAGTACTAGCAGTAGCAGTTGTTGTAAAAGTAGTTGTAGTAGTAGTAGTATTAGTTGCAGTAGCAGTAGAAGCATTAGTAGAATCAGTAGTAGTAATAGTTTTAGTAGTAGCAGAACTAATATTTGCAGTAGTGGAAGTAGTAGCAGTAATAGTATTAGCAGTAGTGGCAGTAGCAGTAGTGGCAGTAGCAGTAGCAACAGTCGTGTAACAGTCGAAGGAGTAGCAGTGTAGTAGAAGCAGTAGCAGTAGCATTAGTAGTAGTAGTAGGAGAAATAGTAGTAGTATTAGTAGCAACAAAAACAACAACAACATTAGTAGTAGGAGTAGTAGTATCAACAACAACAATAGTCGTAGTAGTAGTAGTAGTAGTAGTACTAGTAGGAGTAGTAGTAGTAGTAGTAGTAGCAATAGTAGCAGTAGTAGAAGTACTAGTGGTATAAGTAGCAATAGTAGCAATACTAGTAGTACTAGTAGCAGTAGTAGTAGGAGCAGTAGTAATAGTAGTAGCAGCAAGAGTAGTAGCAGTAGAACTAGTAGTAATAGTAGTAGTGGTAGCAGTAGCAGCGAAGTTAGTCAGTCCGTAGTAGTGTCCTTAGTGTCCGTAGTATCAGCCCGCATTATCGCGAAGTAGGAGGAGTAGTAGTGGTAGAAGTAGAAGTAGTCGCAGTAATAGTAGTAGTAGTAGGAGTTGCAGTAGTAGCAGCATTAGAAGAAGTAGTAGGATTCACTCTATTAGTAGCAGTAGCAGCTACTGCAGAAGTAGAAGTTGTAGTAGTATTAGTAGTGGAGGAGTAGTAGTAGTAGTAGTAGTAGTAATAGCAGCAGTAGTAATAGTAGTAGTAGTAGCAGTCACTGTAGTAGTTGTTGTTGTTGTAGTAGTGGTAGCCCTATTAGTAGCACTAGCAACAATAGCAAGAGCAATAGTAGTAGTAGCGTGGTAGTAGTAATAGTAGGAGCTGATGTAATAGTAGCAATAGTAGTAGTAGTAGTAGTCATAGAAGCAGTAGCTGTAGTTGTAGAAGTGGTACTACCAGTAGTAGTTGTTGTAATAGTTGTCGTGGTAGTAGTATTAAAAGTAGCAATAGTAGTAGTAGTAGCAAAAGTAGTAGAGTAGAAGTAGTAGTAGCAAAAGTAGTAGTAGTAGAAGTAGTAGTAGTAATAGTAGCAGAAGTAGTAGTAGTAGTAATAGTACTAGCAGTTGTAGTAGCAACAATAACAATAATAGCGGTAGTAGTTGTCGTAGTAGTAGAAGTAGTAATAGTAGCAAGAGTTGTAGTAGTAGAAGTAGCAATAGTAGTAGTAGTCATGGTCGCAGTAGTTGCAGAAGTAGAAGTAGTAGAAGTAGTAGTAATAGTAGTATTTGTAGTAGCAGTAGTCGTTGTAGCCGATATAATAGTAGGAGGAGGAGAAGATGCAGTAGTAGTAGCAATAGTAGTAGTAGTATCAGTAGTAGTAGTAGTCATTGGAGTAGCAGTATGAGTATTAGTAGTAGCTGTTGTATCAGTTGTAGCAGCAGAAGTAGCAATAGTAGTAGTAATAGTAGTAGTCGTATTAGCAGTAGTTGCCGTATTAGTAGCAGCAGTAGCAGCTATAGTAATATAAGTCATAATAACAGTAGTACTAGTAGTAGGAGGAGAAGTAGTAGCAGTAGTAGTAGCAGTGGTAGTTGTAGAAGTAGCAGTAGCAGTAGCAGTTGTAGTAGCAGTAACAGTAGTTTTAGTAGTAGAAGTAGCAGCAGCAATAATTGTAGTAGGTGAAGTGGTAGAACTTATTATTGTAGGAGAAGCAGTAGTTGTAGTAGCAGTTGCAGTTGCAGTTATAATAGTAGTATAAGTAAAAGGAGTACTTTTAAAAGTAGTTGTTGGAGTAACTATAGCAATAGTAGCAGTAGTTGCTATAGTTGTGTAATAGTAGCAGTAGAAGCATGAGCAGCTGCATTAGTTGCAATAGTAAAAGAAGTGGTAGCAATAGTAGCAGTAGCAGCAGAAGTAGCAGTAATAGTGCTAGCAGTAACAATAGTAGTAGTAGTAGCAGCGGCAGCGGCAGTAGAAGCAGTAGTAGTAGGAGGAGTAGTAGGAGAGTCGTTGTAGCAGTAGTAGTGGTAGCGACAATAATAATAATAACAGTAGTAGTAGTAGTTGCAGTAGCAGTAGTAGTAATAGTATTTTAAGTTGTAGGAGTAGAAGCAGGAGTAGTAGTTGTAGCAGTAGAATAGTGGTAGTTGTTTAAGTAGTAGGAGAAGTCAAACTAGCATTAGTTGTAAATAAAGTAGTTGTAGGAGCAGTAGTAGTAGCAGTAGTAGCAGAAGTAGCAGTAGCAGTAGTAGCAATAGTAACAGTAGTAGCAGTACTAGCAGTAGTAGTAGTAATAGTAGTAGTAAGTGTAGTATTAGTAATAGTAGCAGTAGTAGTGGTTGTAGCGGTAGTAATAGTACTAGCTGTGGCAATAACAGCAATAGTAGTAGCTGTAGCTGTAGTTGTAGCAGCAGTAGCATCAGTAGTAGTAGCAGTAGCAGTATTCACAGTAGCAGTAATATTAGCAAGAGTATAAATAGAAATAGTAGTAGCAGTAGCAACATTCGTAGCAATTGTTGTAGTATTATTTGTAGTGGCAGACGTAGCGGTAGTAGTAGCAATAGTAGTAGCAGCTATTGTAGCAGTACTAGATTTTGTAGTAGCAGTTGTACTAGTATTAGTAGTAGTAGTAGCAGGTGGAGCAGTAGCAATAGAAGTAGTAGTGGCTATTGTAGTAGTAGTAGGAGTAGTAATAATTGTAGTAATAGTAGTATTAGCAGTAGTATCAGTAGTAGTAGCAATAGCAGTAGTAGTAGCAGCCGTGGTAGTACTAGCTGTAGTAGCATTAGCAGTAGTGTAGTAGCATTAGTAGTAGTAATAAGTAGTCGAAGTAGTATTAGTAGTTGTAGTAGTAGTTGTTGTTGTAGGAGTTGTAGTAGAAGTTGTTGTGAGTAATAGTAACTGCAATAGTAGCTGTTGTGGTTGTAGGAGTAATAGCAACGGCAGTAGTAGTAGTAGCAGAAGTCAGAGTAGTAGTAGCAGTAGCAGCAGCAGTAGTTGTAGTAATAATAGTAGCAGCAGTTGTAGTAGTAGCATCAACAACAGCAGTAGTAGTTGCAGTAATAGTAGTAATCGTAGTCGTAGTGGTAATAGCAGTAGTAGTAGCAGTAGCTATAGTAGTGGTAGTAGTCACTGCAGTAGTAGCTGTAGTTGTAGCAATAGTAGTAGTCGCAGAGCTGTAGTTGCAGGGGCAATAGTAGTAGTAGTAGTAATAGTAGTAGTAGTAGCGGCAAAAGCAGCAGCAGTAGTAGCAGTACTAGTACTATAAGTAGTAGTAGTAGTTGGAGTGAGAGTAGTAGTAGTGGTAGCAGTAGTAGTAGTAGTAGAAGCAGTAGTAGTAGCAGCAGCAGCAATACTAGTAGTAGTTGTAGTAGTCGTAGCAGTAGCAGCAGTTGAAGTAGCAGCAGTAGTAGTGGGAGTAGCAGTAGTGGTAGTAGCATTTGAAGCTGTAGCAGCAGCAATAGTAGCAATAGCAGTGGCAATGGTTGTTGCAGTAGTAGTAGTAGTAGTAGTAGTATTAGCTATTGTACTAACATAAGGAGTAGTAGTAGCAGTTGCAGTAGTAGCATTAGTAGTAGTAGGAGAAGCAGTAGTGGCGGCACCATTAGTAGCAGGAGCACAAGTAGTAGCTGTAGTAGTAACAGTGGCATTAGTAGTAGTAGCAAGTAGTAGAAGAAATAGTAGTAGTAGTAGGAAAAGTACTAGTAATAGCAGTAATAGTAGTAGTAGTAAGAGTAGTAGTAGTTGTAGTTGCAGTAGTAGTATTAGCAGTGGTAGCAATAGTAGTTGTAGCAGCAATAGAGGAACAGGTTGTAGGAGTGGTTGTACTAGTAGCAGCAGAAGTAATAGTATAGCTGCAAAAGTAGAAATAGTAGCAGTAGTAGCAGTAGGTGTAGTAGTAGTAGAAGCAGTAATCGTAGTAGTACTAGCAGTAGTTGCAGTAGTGGTAATAGTTGTATCAATAGTTGTCATAGGAGTAGTAATCCTAGTAGTTGTAGGAGTAGTATTAGTAGTAGTAGTACTAGGAGCGGTAGTAGTAGCAATAGGAGAAATAACAGTCGAGGCAGTTGTAGTAGTAGTAGTTATAGGAGTAGTAGTTGTCGTGTTGTTGTTGTCGTAGTAGCAATAGTAGTAGCTATAGTAGTAGTAGAAGTGGTAAGAGTAGTTGCAGTAGTAGTAGCAGTGGAAAGAGTAGCTGCAGTAGTAGTAGTTGGAGAAGTAGAAGTAGTAGTAGTAGTTGCAATGGTTGTTGTTGTACTAGTAGTAGTAGTAGCAGCAGCAGCAGCAATAGTAGTAGTAGTAGCAGCAGCAACAGCAACAATAGTAGTAGTAGTAGTCATAGTAGGACTAGCTATAGGAGTAGTAGTAGTAGTAGTAGTAGTAGTAGTAGTAGTAGTAGTAGTAGTAGTAGAAGTAGCAGTAGCAGTAGTACTAGCAGTAATAGTAGTAGTATTAGCAGCCGGAGTCATAGTAGTAGTTGTAGTTGTAGTAGTAGTGGCAATTGTAGTAGTTGTAGGAGTAGTAGTTATTGTAGTAGTTGTAACAGTTGTAGTAGTTGTAGTAGTAGTAGTGGTGGTGGTAGAAGTAGTAGTAGTAGTAGTGTGACTAACAGTAGCAGCAGCAGTAGTAGGAGTAGGAGTAGTAGTAGTAGTAGGAGAAAGAGTAGAAGTAGTTGTAGTAGTAGTAGTAGTGGTAGTTGTTGTAGCAGTAGCAATAGTAGTAGTAGTGCTAGCATTCATAGCAGTTGTGGCAGTAGTAGTGTAAGATGTAGTAGTAGAAGTAGCAGTAGTAGTTATTGCAGTAGTAGTTGTAGTAGTAGTAGTAACAGTTGCAATAGTGGTAGTATTGATAGGACTAGTAGTTGCAGTAGTTGTAGCAGTAGTAGTAGTTGCAGTAGTAGTTGTAGTCGGAGTCGCAGTAACAGTAGTAACAGTTGCAACAGTAGTAGTATTAATAGGACTAGTCGTTGCAGTAGTTGTAGCAGTAGGAGTAGTGGTAGTAGTAATAGTTGTAGCTGCAATAGTAGCAATTGTAGTAGTTGTAGTAGTAGAAGTTGTTGTTGTAGTTGGAGTAGCAGTAGCAGTATTATGAGTAGTAGTAATAGTAGGAGTTGTCATAGTAGTAGTAGTAGTAGTAGGAGTGAGAGTAGTAGTAGCAGCGGTAGTAGTATTAGCAGTAGTAGTAGTAGTAGTAGTAGTAGTAGTAGTAGTAGTAGTAGTAGTAGTAGTAGTGGTAGTGCTAGCAAAAGTTGTAATAGCACTAGTAGCAACAGCAAGAGAAATAGTCGTAGTAGTAGTAGTAGTAACAGTAGTAATAGCAGCAATATTAGTAGAGTTATGAGTAGTAGTAGCAATATGACTAGTAGTAGTAGTAGCTATAGTAGGAGTGAGAGTAGTAGTAGCAGTGGTACTGGTAGTTGCAGCAATTGTTGTAGTAGTTGTATTAGTAGTAGCACTACGAGTAGTAGAAGTAGCAGTCATAGTAGTAGGAGTAGTTGTAGTGACAATAGCATTCGTAGCAGCAGCAGCAGCAGCAGTAGTAGCAGTAGGAGTAGTATTTCGATTATTTGGAGTAGGAGAGGTAGTAGCAGGGGTAATAGTAGTTGTAGCAGTAGTAGTAGCAGTAGTAGTAGTAATAGTAGCAATAGGTGTTGGAGCAGGAGCAAGCGTAGCAGTAGTAGTAGTAGTAGTAGCTGCAGCTGCCACCGTAGAAGTACTAGAAGTAGTTGCGGCAGTAGTTTTAGCATTTGCAGTAGTGGTAGTTTTACTAGTTGAAGTTGTAGTATTAGTAGTAGTAGTAGTAGTAGTAGTTGTTGTTGTTGTTGTTAGAGGAGTACTAGTAGTAGCAGTTGTACAAGTAGAGTAATAATAGTGGTAGTAGTAGTAGTAGGAGTAGGAGCTACAGTAGTTGTAGTAGAGTTGGAGTAGGAGTAGTAGTAGTAGTTGCAGTAGTGGGAGTAGGAGTAGGAGTAGTAGTAGCAATAGTAAGAGTAGTATAACTAGTAGTTTCAGTAGCATAAGTAGTTGTAGTAGTAGGTGTAGTTGTAGTAGTAGTAGTAGTAGTAGTGGTAGCAGTAGTAGGAGTAGTTGTAGCAGCAGTAGAAGTGGTTGTAGTAGCAGCAGCAGTAGTAGATGAAGTATTAATTGTAGTAATAGCAATAGTAGTAGTAGTAGTAGTAGTAGTAGTAGTAGTAGTAGTAGTAGTAGTAGTAGTAGTAGTAGTAGTAGTAGAAGTATTAATTGTAGTAACAGTAGTAGTAGTAAGACGAGGAGGAGGAGAAGCAGTAGCAATAGTAGTAGAAGTAGTAGCTACAATAGTCAAAGTAGTAATAGTAGTAGTAATAGTTGTTGTAGTAGTAGTAGTTGTAGTATTAGTAACAAGAATAGTAGTAATTGTAGTAGTAGTAGTAGAAATAGGAGTACAAGTAGTAGCAATTGTTCTAGTATAGTAGTAGTTGTTATTGTAGTAGTACTAGTTGTAGTAGGAGTAGCAATAGGAGTAGTAGCAGTAGTAGTAGTGGTAGTGGTAGTAATAATAACGTAGTAGCATTAGTAGGAGTAATAGTAATAGTAATAGTAGTAGTATTAGTAGTAGTAGTTATTGTTGTTGTTGTAGTTACAGTAGTAATAGTAGTAGTAGTAGTAGTAGTAGTAGTAGTAGTAGTAGTAGTAGTAGTAGTAGTAGTAGTATTGCAGCAGCAACAGTAGTAGTAGTGCCAACAGATGCAGCAGTAATAGTAGTAGTAGTAGGGTAGTAGTGGTGGTAGTAGTAGTAGTAGTATTAGGAGTCAGTATAGGAGTAGTAATAGGGGTAGTAGTAGTTTTAGTAGTGGTAGAAGCTATAGTAGGAGGAGTAGAAGTAGCAGTTGGAGTTGGAGTAGGAGTAGTAGTAGTTGCAATAGTAGAAGAAGTAGCAGTAGTAGTTGTAGTACCAGTAGTAGTACTAGTAGTGGTTGTTGTAGCAGTAGCAGCAGTAGCAGTAGCCCTGGTAGTAGTAATAGGAGGAGTAGTGGTAATAATAGTAGTGGTAGTAGTAGTGATAGTTGTAGCATCAGTAGTAGGAGTAATGGTAAGAATAGTAGTTGGAGTAGTAGTGATAGTTGCAGCATCAGTAGTGGTAGTAATACTATTGTTAGCTATAGCAGTAGCAGTAGGAATTGGAGTAAGAGTAGTCATAGAAGTAGTAGTAGTTGTAGTAGTAGCAGTAGTAGCAGCAATAGAAGTAGGAGTAGGAGTAGTAGTAGCAGTAGTAGTAGTAGTAGTAGTAGTAGTAACTGTAGTAGGAGTAGGAGTAGTAGTAGTGGAAGTTGTAATAGAAGTGGTTGTAGTAATAGTAGTAGTATTAGTAGTAACTATAGTAGTTGTAGTTGTAGTAGTAGTAGTAGTAGTAGCAATAGTAGTAGTCATAGTAGGCATAGTATTAGTAGTATTAGGAGTAGTGGCACCCGTAGTAGTAGTAGTAGGAGTAGCGGTTGGAGTTGGAGTAGTAGTAGTAGTAGTGGTTAGAGTAGTAGTCATATTAGTAGTTGTAGTTGTAGTAATAGTAGTTGAAGTAGGAGTAGTAGCAGCAGTGGTGGTAGCGATAGCAGTAGTAGTAGTTGTTGTTGTTGTGGTCGTAGTAGTTATAGCAAGAGTTGTAGGATTAGTAGTAACAGTAGTAATAGTAATACTAGTAGTCGTAGTAGTAGTAGCTGCAGCAGTAGTAGTAATAGCAGTACTGATAGTAGGAGTAGCAGGAGTAGCAGTTGGAGTAGTCATAGTAGTAGGTGTAGTCGTTGGAGTAGTAGTAGTAGGAGTACTATTCATAGTAGTCACTGTAGTCGTTGTAGTCATAGTAGTAGAAGTAGTAGTAGAAATAGTTGTAGTAGTAGTAGTAGGAGGAGGAGGAGGAGCAGCAGTAGTAGTTGTCATCGTAGTAGTAATAGGAGTTGAAGAAGGGATAGTTGTAGTGTTCGTAGTAGTATTAGTAGTAGTAGTAGCAGTAGTAGAAGGAGTAGTAGTCATAGTAGTAGTAGTAGCAGCTGTAGTAGAAATTGTTGTAGTAATAGTAGTAGTAGCAGTGGTTGTAATAGGAGGAGTAGTAGTAGTAGTCATAGCAGTAGGGGAAGGAGTTGTAGTTATAAAAGTAGTAGCAGCAGCAGTAGTAATAGTACTAGTCGGTGTAGTACTTGTAGTAGTAGTAGAAGTTGTCATCATAGTAGTAATAGGAGTTAAAGAAGGGATAGTTGTAGTGTTCGTAGTAGTATTAGCAGTAGTAGTAGCAGTAGCAGTAGAAGGAGTAGTAGTCGTAGTAGTAGTAGTAGCTGCTGTAGAAATTGTTGTAGTAATAGTAGTAGTAGCAGTGGTTGTAATAGGAGGAGGAGTAGTAGTAGTCGTAGCAGTAGGGGAAGGAGTTGTAGTTATAGAAGTAGTAGCAGCAGTAGTAGTAATAATACTAGTCGGTGTAGTACTTGTAGTAGTAGTAGAAGTTGTTGTAGTAGTAGTAGTAGCAGTAGCAGTAGGAGGAATAGTTGTAGTTGTAGTAGTTGTAGTAGTAGTATTAGTGGTAATAGTTGTTGTTGTTGTAGCAGTAGTTGTAAAAACAGCAGTAGCAGTAGCAGCAGTAATTTAGCATTAGTAGTTTTCATAGTAATAGTACGAGTTGGAGTGCAAGTAGTTGTTGAAGTAGTAAGAGCAGGAGTAGGAGTAGTATGAGTTGTAGTAGTAGTGATAGTAGTAATGGTAGTAATAGTAGTAGTAGTAATTGCAATAGTAGTAAGAGTAGTATTTGCAGTAGTAGTAGCAATAATCGTAAAAGTAGTTGTAATTGTATTAGTATTAGCAGTAGTAGCAGTAGTAGAAGTAGAGGTAGTAGTAGTGGCAGTAGTTGTAAGACTAGTAGTACTAAGACTTGTTGTAGTAGTTGTAGTAGTAGTACAAGTAGCAGTCAAAGTAGCAACAACAGTAGTAGAAGTTGTAGTAGCTGCTTCAACAATAGTAGGATTAGGTGTAGCTATAGTAGGAGCAGGAGAAGTGGTAGTAGTAGTAGGAGGAGTGGGAGAAGTGGTAGTAGTAGTAGTAGTAGCACAAATAGGAGTAGGAGCAGTGGTAGTAATTCTGCTGCAGCTACTACAACTATTACTACTACTACAACTACTACTGCTACTAGAATCACTGCTACTTCTTCTACTACTACCACTACTACTGTTGCTGTTACTACTTTCGCTACTACTAGTATTGCCACTATTATGGCTACTACTACTACTACTTCCACTACTACTGATACAACTAGTACTACTTCCACGGCTACTGCTTCTATTGTTGTTACTACTACTGGAACAATTGCTACTATCGCTACTACCACTACTATTACTTCTACAATTGCTACTATTGGTACTACTACTATTACTACTACTACTGCTACTGCTGCTGATACAGCTACCGCTATTACTATCGCTACTACTACTAATTCTACTACTGCTACAATTGCTAATACTAGTGATACTACTACAACTACTACTACTCCTACAACAACAGCAACTACTACTATTACTCCATCTCCTCCTACTATTATTGTTGTTACTGCTAGCACTGCTACAACTGCTGCTACTACTACTACTCCTCCTCCTCCTCCTCCTACTACTACTGCTACAACTGCTACTACTACAACCACTACTACTATTGCTATTAATGCTACTACCATTAATACTACTACTACTATTATTGTAACTGCTACTACTTCTGATACTACTACCACTCGTAGTAGTACAAATACTGCTATTACTATTATAGCTATTGCTGCTACTACTACTTCTCCTACAACTAATACTTCTCCTACTATTACTACTTCTCCAATTACAACTACTGCTACTACTACTACTACTACTACTATTAATAATAATAGTATTACTACAACAACTACTACTACTACTACAACAAATACTAAAATTACTCCCACTACCACTGCTACTACTTCGACTATTACTACTACAACTACTCATACTACTACTACTACTCCTAACACTCCTTCCACTGCTACTGCTGCTGCTGCTGCTATTACTGCTACTAATTCGGCTACTACAACATCTACTACTGCTGCTACTGTTACTACTACTACGACTGCGACTACTATTGCTGCTACTACTACTACAACTACAACTGCTGCTA
The DNA here is from genome assembly GCA_005019695.1 of Trichopus zeylanicus subsp. travancoricus. Classification (NCBI taxonomy): domain Eukaryota; kingdom Viridiplantae; phylum Streptophyta; class Magnoliopsida; order Dioscoreales; family Dioscoreaceae; genus Trichopus; species Trichopus zeylanicus. The sequence goes on from RXID01022340.1 coordinate 39,241, forward strand.
CTACTACTACAACTACAATTGCTACTGCTAATACTACTACTATTGCTACAACAACAACGACTGCTACCACTAATATACTACTCTTACTGCTACTACTACTCCTACTACTACTATGACTACTACTATTCCTACTATTGCTGCTGCTACTTCTACAACTATTCCAACTCGTACTCCTACTATTGCTACTACCACTACTCCTACTACTACTACTCCTACTACTACGACTACTGCTATTCCGACTACTACTACTACTACTTCTATTACAATTCCTACTACTGCTACTCCTACTACTACTACTACTCCTACAACAACTACTGCTGCTGCTATCACAACTCCAATAACAACAACTCCTACAACTACTTTTACTATTACTGCTACTACTGTTACTACTACTTCCTCTACTCCTACTACTACTGCTACTAGTATTACTACAACTACCACTACCACTACTACTACTGCTAGTGCTCGTACTACTACAACTACTACAACTACTGCTATTACTTTTGCTACTCAAACAAACACTTCTACGATTACTACTACTATGACTTTTACTACTACTACTACTACTAGTAGTAGTACTATAACAAGTATACTACTACAGCTGTTACTACTGCTACTACTACTATGAGTAATACTCCTACTACTACTTCCACTGCTATTTCGACTACTACAAATACTACTACTACAACAACTACTACTACTACTGCTACTACGACTACTACTGCTACTCCGGTTACTACTATTACTACTACTACTACTACTATGACATGTGCTACTACTACTACTACTAATCCTGCTGCTACTATTACTACTACTTCTACTGCTACAATAACAACTACTGCTAGTACAACAACAACAACAACAACTACTACTCCTACTACAACTACTATGACTTCTACTACCGCTACTGCTACTCCTGCTACAACAATTACTACTACAATTACTACTCCTACGATTACTACTACTAGTCCTAGTACCCCAACTAGTATTCCTTCTCCTACAAGTATTCCTACCACTACTACTACTACTACTACAACTACTGCTACTACTATTACTACATCTACTACTACTAATTCTACTCTACTACTACTACTACTGCTGCTAGTAGTGCTACTACCACAACTTCTACTGCTATTACTACTACTATTGCTACTACTATTACTGCTACTACTACTACTATTCCTGCTACTACTGCAACAGCTACTACTACTGCCACTACTACTACTGCTGCTATTGCTCTTGGAGAAACTAATATGGCTAATACTACTACTACTATTACTACTGTTGCGGCTGCTACTACAACTACTGCTACTCCTGCGGCAACTACTACTACTTATACTACTAGAACTCGTACTACCACTGCGGCTACTACTACTATTAATACTACTACTCTGACTACTTCTATTGCTACTACTATTACAACAACTACTACAGCTAGTACTACTGTGACTGCTCTGCTACTACTACTAGTACTACTGCTACTACTTCTGTTACTATTATTCCAGCTACTACTATTACCACTACTGCTACTACTATAACAAATGCTACTAGTACAACAATGACAACTATTATGACTACCACTACTACAAGTGCTACAACTACTACTCTTAGTAATGCTACTAGTACTACTACTTCAACTGCTACAACTAATACTACCACTTTGCTTCAACTGCTATTGCTACTACTACAACTACTATTGCTATTGCTACTACTACGAGTGTTACCACTTCTACTCTTGCTACTACTACTGCTACTACTCCAGCTGCTACTACTACTTCTTGTACTACAACTGCTACAACTACTACTACTACTACTACTACTACTACTGCTACTACTCCCACTACTGTTGCTACTACTACTACTACTACTACTACTACTCTTACTATTACTACAACTTCTATTACCACAACTACTTCTACTCCTACTAATACTATTGTTGCTACTACTAGTATTACCCTGAATACTACTACTAGTACTACTATTATTGCTTCTACAACTACAACTAGGACTGCTGCTAGTACTACTTATGCTACTTCTAATACTGCTACTATAGTTACCACTGCTACGACTGCAGCTATAATTATTACAAGAATAACTACTACTACTACCACCACCACCACCACTACAACTACAACAACAACAACAACAACTACTACTACTAATAATAATAATAATGTCGTTGTTGCTCCAACTACTAGAACTACCATTGGTGCTGATAGTACTACTACTACTATTAGTATTGCCACTGCTACTGCTACTACTACTACAACTACTACGTCTGCTACTACATCTACCACTACTACTTCTCGAACTACTACTAGTGCTACTGCTATAACTTCTACTACGACTACTACAACAACTACCGCTGCTACTGCTACTACTATCACTACTACTACTACTACTACAAAAACTACTACTCCTGCTATTGCAGCTACTGCTACCACTGCTTCTACTACTACTACTATTACTAGAACTGCTGCTGCCGCAGCTGCTACTACCACTACTTCTGTAAATGCTATCGTCATACGACTGCTCTACTTCTACCACTACTACTAATACTATTTGCTACTAATACAGCTTCTACTTCTACTACTATTACTACTACTACTACTTTTGCTACAAATACTACTTCTACTACAACTACTGTTGCTGCTGCTGCAACTACTACTAGTACTATTATTAATGCTACTACTAATACTACTGCTGTTGCTACTATTGATGCTACCGCTACTACTACTACTATACCTACTTCTCCTACACCATACCTACTTCTTCTCCAACTGCTACAACTACTATTGCTGCTGCTACTGTTGCTACTACTACTACTACGACGACAATGACTACAACTACTACTACCCCTACTACAACAACAAGTATTGCTGCTGCTACGACTACTATTACTACTACCACTACTAATATTACTACTACTACTACTATGACAACTACCACAACTGCTACTACTACAATCACTACTACTACTAATACTATTGCTACTACAACTACTACTACTACTGCTTCTGCTATTACCACTACTACTACAACAACTCCAATTACTACTACTACTACTACTACTACTACTAGTACTCCTACTCCTAAACCTACTCCTAGTACTACAGGTACTACTACTGCTACTTCAACTACTACTACTATCACTTCTGCTACTACTACCACTACAACCCCAACAACAACAACTACTGCTGCTACCAGCACTACAACTATTACTGTTGCCACTACTATAACTTCTACTACTGCTACTACAACAACAACTACTACAACTACAACAACAACAACAACTACTCCTCCTATTAGTAGTAGTACTACTACTTCTACTACTACTACTAGTACTACTATTACTCCTGCTACTACTGCTGCTACCCCTACTACAACGACTATTACTAGTGCTACTATTGTTACTATTACTACTACAACAACAACAACAACAACTACTACTACTACTATTACAACTACTACTCCTACTACTTTTGTTACTACTACTATTCTACTGTTACTACTATTCCTACTATTTCCACTGCTACTATTGTTACAACTATTACTACTATGATGACTCTTGCTACTACTCCTAATACTACCACTACTACTTATACTCCTACTACTACTCCTCCTCCTATTATTGCTACTACTACTGTTGCTACTACTACAACAACAACTACTACTACTATTACTACTGCTACTTTTATTACTACTACAACAACAACTACTACAGTTACTACTACTACTACAACAACTTCGACTACTACTCCTACTACAACTTCGACTTCTACTATTGCTACCACTACAACTACTACTACTATTACTACTTCTACTACTACTTCTACAACAACTACTCCTTCTATTGCTACCACTAACTACTACTACCGCCTCTACCAGTACAACTATTGCTACTACTGCTACACCACAAGTACTACTACTACTACTACAACTACAACTACTACTACGACTACTACTAGTACTACTACTACTACCTCTACAACTACTGCTACTGCTACTACTACTACACTACTACTACAACTACTACTGTTGCTACTACTACTACTACTACTCCTATTATTGATACTACTGCTACTACTACTAGTCTTACAACTACAACAACAACTACAACTATTAGCACTATGACTACCTCTACTATAAGGACTACTACTACTACTTCTACTACAACTCCTTCTATTACTGCTACTACTATTACTCCCACTACGACTACTACTATTACAACTACACCTACTCCAACTTCTACTCCTACTACTATTCTTGCTAAAACTTCTGCTAATACTACTACTTTAACTACTACTACTCCTACTGATGTAGCTACAACTACTATTACAACTACTTCTACAACTATTACTCCTATTCTTGCAACTAGTACTTCTCCGACTACTATTACTACTACTACCACTACTACTACTATACTACTACTAACACTCCAGCTACTATTACTCCTGGTACTATTACTACTTTGACTACTACTACAACTATTGCTGTAACTACAAGTTCTACTACTACTACTAGTGCTACTGCTACTACTACTACTGCTACTACAACTACTATTCCTAGTACAACTTTTGCTAATAGTACTTCTACAACAACTACTGCTACTACATATACTACTTCTACAACTACTACTATTACTACTGCTAGTACTGCTACTACTACTACTACTTCTTCGACTAATGTTACTACTACTACTATTTCTACTACTACTACTACTAATACACCTACTACAAACACTACTATTACGAATAGTACTACTTCTATTACTACAACTACTGTTATTACTACTACTACTATTATTATTACTCCTACTGCTACTACTACTACTACTACTACTGCTACTACTACTACTTCTACTACTACTACAACGACAACTACAACTTCTACTTCTGTTACTACTACTACTACTATTACAACTGATACTCCTACTACTACTATTACTACTACTATGATTGTCATTACTACTCTTACTACTATTGCCACTGCTACTATAGCCGCCACTACTATGATGACTACTAGTACAACTCCTACTGCTTCTACTACTACTATTACTACTATGAGTACTAGTACAACTCCTGCTACTTCTACTACTACTACAACAACTACTACTCCAACTACTACTACTATTGCTTTTGGTGCTGCTGCTGCCGCTGCTACTCATACTTCTACTACTACTACTACTACTACTACTACTACTACTACTACTACTACTACTACTACTACTACTACTACTACTATTACTACTACTACTACTCCAAATACACCTACTACAAATACTACTATTACTAATAGTACTACTACTATTATTACTACAACTACAATTATTATTACTACTACTGCTATTAGCACTGCAACAACAACTACTACCACTACACTACTACTACTAGTACAACAACTAGTCCTACTACTACTATTACTAGAACTATGATTGCAACTTCTGCTCTTACTACTATCGCTGCTGCTACTACAACAACTACTACTGCTACTACAACTAGTACTAATTCTACTACTACTACTACTACAACAATTATAGCTACTATTGCTACTACTTCTGCTGCTACTCCTACTATTACCCCTACTACTACTACTTCCACTACTACTACTATTACTACTATTACTACAACTACTAATAAAACAACAACAACTACTTCTACTACTACTAGTACTACTGCTACTTCTGCTGCTACTACCACAACTACATGTACTACTACTACAACAACTACAACTGCTGCTGCTACTACTAAGACAACAACGGCAACTACTAGTACTGTTACTCCTGATACACCTACAACAACTACTACTATTACTGTAGCTGCTTCTACAACTATTATTATTATCACTATTGCTACTAATACCTCTGCTGCTACTACTACTACTACTACTACTACTACTACTACTACTACTACTACTACTACTACTACTACTACTTCTACTACCATTTCTGCTACTACTGCTACTACTACTACAGCTGCTGTAGCAGCAGCTACTGTAGCTGCTTCTACAACTATTATTATTATCACTATTGCTACTAATACCTCTGCTGCTGCTACTACTACTACTACTACTACTTCTACTACCATTTCTGCTACACTGCTACTACTACTCCTATTACTACTACTACTACTCTTGCCACTGCTACTACTACTACAGCTGCTGTAGCAGCAGCTACTATTGTTACTACTTCTACTACTACTACCACTATTAGTACTACTTGTACTACCTTTGCTACTACTACTACTGCTACTACTACTACTATACTACTACTGTTACTCCTCCTACTGCTGGTACTGCTGCTCCTTCTACTACGGCTACTACTGTTACTGCTACTACTGCTACTCCAACCACTGCTACAACTAATGCGACTATAGCTGCTACAGCTACTACAACAGCGACAGCTGCTACTACTACAACGACTACTACTACAACTACTGTTGTTGTTACCGCTACTACTACTCCAACTCCGGCTCCTACTACTACTACTGTAGCTACTACTACTACTACTACTACTAATACTATTGTTACCATTGCTACTTCTATTCCCGCTACTACTACTACTACTACTACTACTTCTATGCTACTACTACTTCTACTGCTACAGCTACAACTATTGTGACTACAACTTCTACTACTGTTATTACGACTACTACTACTACTACTGTTGTTGCTGTTGCTGCTACCGTGACTACAACTACTACAACTACTACTACTACTACTGTTGCTACTGCTGTTGCTGCTACTACTACTACTACTCTTACAACTACTGCTACTAATGCTGCTGTTGTTACTACTACTACTACTACCCTTTCTACGACTACTGTTGCTTCTACCACTAATGCTGCTACTACTACTACTGATACTACTACTACTACTATGACTACAACTCCTATCGCCACTAATACTACTACTACTAGAACAACTACTGCTACTAATTCTACTACCACGATAACTACTACCATAAGTACTACTACTATTCCTACAGGAACAACTACTATTGCTACTACTACTAATATTGCTACTGTTGCTACAACAACGACTGCCACTGCTACTATTACTATAGCTACGGCTACTATTACTACTTCTACTACTACAATGACTACTACTACTATTGCTATTGCTACTACTGCTACTGCTACTAATACTACTACATTTACTACCACTACTACTACTACAACTACGAATACTACTACTACTACTACCACCACCACCACTGCCACTACTACTGCTTACCACTATTACTACTATTGCTATGTTACTACTTCTACTTTACAACTTTGCTACTAATACTAATACTGCTACTTCTACTACCACTACTACTACTACAACAACTACTAATACTTCTACTACTACTACTACCACTACTACTATTTCTACCATGACTACAACTACTAATACTACGGCTACTATAACTGCTACTTCTTCTACTACTACTACTACTCCACCTCCTCCTAATACTCCGACTATTGCTACTACTACTAGTACTTGTACTACTACTGCTACTCCAACTATAACAATTCTTACTTCTACCACTGCTACTACTACTACGACTACTACTACTACTACTGCAGTTGCAGCTTCTACTACTACTACTACCACTACTACTACCACTACTACTACCAATACTACGATTACTACTATTACAACTACTACTCCTACATCTATTGCTAGTCCTACCACTACTACTACTACTACTACTTTTGCTACAACTACTACATCTAATACTACTGCTACTACTATGACTACTGCTACGTCTGCTATAACAACAACTATTATTACTACTAGTACTACTACACTAACTACTATGCCTACTACTACTACTATTACTGCTACTACTACTACTTGTACTACTCCTACTGCTGCAACTACTACTACGGATATTACAACTACTACTGCTGCTTCTATGACTACTACTACTACCCGTATTACTACAATTACTACTACAATTACTATTATTGCAAGTTCTACTAATTCTATTGCTACTTCTACCACGACTACAACTACTACTACTGCTACAGCTACCACGACTACTACTATGACTACTGCTACAACTATTACTACTAGTACTACTGCTACTATTGCTACTGTTGCAGTTGCCACTACTACTACTACTATAACTTCTACTACTACTATAGCTGCTGCAAGTACTATACTCTACTAAATTAACCAATCTCATACTACTACTACTCCTGCAATAATTACTCTTGCTACTATTACTACTACTACTACTACGACTACGACTACTACTACAACAACACCCATCACCACTAATACTACTGCTACCAGAACCACTATTGTTACTAATTTTAATACAACGACTACTACCACTGGTACTACTAATTCTACTACTATGACTACAACAACTACTACTACTACAAGTACTACAAGCACTACTACTACTATTATAGGTACTACTGCTATTAATACTACTACTACTACTGTTACTATTGCTACGACTACTACTGTCACTACTACCACCACTACTGCTACTGGTACTACTATTGCTATGGCTGTTACTACTACGACTATTACTACAACTGCAACTAGAACTACTTCTACTACTACTACAACTATTACAACAACTACGGCTCTTATTACTACAACAACAACTACTACTACCATTACTAGTACTCCTAATACTCCAACTATTACTACTTCTATTACTACTACTACTAGTACTTCTGTTTCTACTGCTACTACCTCTACTACTACTACTACTACTACTACTACTACTTTTACTACGACTACAATTCCTACTATTACTACTTCTACTAGTTCTCCTAATACTCCAACTACAACTATTACTAATACTACTACTACTAGTATAACTCCTACTACAACTACTATTAATAGTACTACTACTACTACTACTACTACTACTACTTTTGCTACTACTAGTGCGATTAATGCCACTACTAATACTACTATTACAACGACTACTACTACTACTATTACGACTACTACTACTCCTCATCCTACTACTACTACCGCTATTACTATTGCTACCGCTGCTACTAGTACTACTATGACTCCTACTACTTCTACTACTACTACTACTACTATTATTATGACTACATCTAGTACTATTATTACTACTACCACTACTACTATTACTATTGCTACTATTATTATTATTATTACTACTACTACTGCTACTACTTCCGCTACTATTGCTACTACTACTGCTGCTACTACTACTATTACAACTATAGCTAGTACTTCTACTACTCCTACTACTGTAGCTTCTGCTACTACTGCTGATACTACTACAACTACTTCTACTTCTGCCAGTACGACTATTGCTTCAGCTACTATTGCTACTACTACAACCACTACTGCAACTACCGCTACAGCTGCTACTACTAATTCTCTTACTGCTGCTACCACTACTACTAGTTGTACTCGTATCTCAACTTCTAATATTTCTCCAACTACTAGTTCTACTATGTCTTTACTACTACTACTATTACTAGTACAACTGCTACTCCACCTAATACTACTTCTTCTACTACTGCTACTTCTCCTGCTACTACTCCGCCTACTACTATAGCGACTGGTACAACTTCTACTACTAGTACAACTATAGCTACTACCACTGATTTTACTACTGCTACTAATGCTACTACTGCAACTTCTACTACAGCTAGTACAACTACTAGTACTACTTGTACTACTACTGCTGCTCCAACTGATGCTACTACTACTATTTCTACTATTACTACTACTGCTGCTGCTAATAGTATACTACTACTACAATAACTTCAGATAGCGCTGCTACAACTCCAATAACTACTACAATTACTACTACTAATACTACTACTGCTACTAATACTACTACTACAACTACACCTACTACTACTACTACTACTATTGTTGCTGCTACCAGTACTACTACTACTACTATTGCCCCTGCAGCTACTACAACTACTACTGCTGCTGCTGCTACTATAGCTGCCACTACTAGTACTACTACTACTACAACTACTCCTGCAGCTACTGCTGCTAGTACTACTGCTGCTAATACTGCAACAACTATTGCTATTGCCACAACTATAGCTACTACGCCTACTGCTACTACAAATATTGCTACTACTATTACTGCTACTACACATACTCCAGCTGCTACCACTTCTACAAATCCTATTACTACAGTTGCAAATACTACTACTACTATTAGCACAACTACTGCTACTGTTGTTGTTGTTCCTGTTATTACTACTATCACAACTCTGATAACTTCTACTATGAATACTACTGCTACGACCGCGACTACTACTACCACTAAGACTACTACAAAATCTACTACTACTGCTACTACTACAACAACCACAACTACTACCACTACCCCTACTACTGCTACTACTACTACTACTTCTATTATTACTACTATAACTATATCAACTAATACCACCACTATTACCACTACTACAACAACTACTACTACAACTATTACTACTACAACAACAACTACTGCTACTAATACTACTATTTCTACTACCACTACTACTACTACTACTACTACAACTACTACAACTACTTCTACTACTTCTACTACTTCTTCTTCTTCTACTACTACTACTACTACTACTACTACTACTAAGATAATTAGTACAACCACTTCTAATGTTCCTACTACAGCTACTGCTACTACTACTGCTACTGCTACAACTACTGCTACTACTACTACTATTGGTACTGCTACTACTGCGATGACTACTACTGCAACTACTACTGCTGCTGCTACTAGTACTACAACTGCTACTACTATTGCTGCTGCTACTACTCCTGTTTCTCCTGCTATGCCTAGTAGTACTCTTACTACAACTATAGCGACTATTATTGCTACTACTGTTGCTACTATTACTAGTTGTACTCCTACTACTACAACTACTATTACCCCAAAACTACTACTAAAACTATGACTACTACTACTACAGCTACTACAAATATGACTACTACTACTGCTACTACTACTACTACAACACCTACTACTACTACTACTACTACTACTATTACTACTACTACTACTACGAATACTATGGCTACTACCGCTGCTACTACTACTAGTAATGTGGCAACTGCTACTACTGCTACTACTACTGCTGCTACTACTTCTTCTACTTCTACTACTGCTTCTATTGCAAGTGCTACTACCACTTCTGCTATAATAGCAACAACAACAACTACTACTACTACTATTACTCCTCCTACTACTCCTACTACTACTACTACGATTGCTACTTCTACTACTACTATTACTTCACCGACTACTATTACTACTGCTATTACTACTACATCTACTACTATTACTACTACTACTTCTTCTACTACAACTTCTACATTTGCTACTACTACAACAACTACTACTACTGCAACTACTAGAATTGCAACAACAACTACTTCTACTACTCTAACACTACTAGAACTACCTCTACTAGTACTACCTCTACAACTACTATGACTACTGCTACTGCTACTACGACTAATACTACAACTTCAACCACTACAACTAATTCTAATTCTGCTACTACTGCAGCTACTACCACTACTACTATGACAACAACTGCTGCTATTGTTGTTGCTGCTACTACTGCTACTACTACTATTGCTACCACTACTACTATTATTACTGCTACAACTGCTACTGCCACTACTACTACAGCTGCTACTATTGCTACTTTTGCTACTACTACTACTACTACGAATACTACTATGGCAACAACTTCTACAATAACTGCTACTTCTATTACTACTACTGCTACAACTACGACACCTACTACTACTACTACTACTACAACAACTACTACTACTATTACTTTGCCGACTACTACTACTACTACTACTACTGACAGTATTACTACTACAACTACTATTACTGCTGCTACTACTAGTACTACTACTACTACTACTACTACTACTACTACTATTACTACTACTGCGCTAATGCTACTAGCACTACCTTTGCTACTACTACAACTTCTGTGGCTTCTACTGCTACTACCACAACTACTTGTACCACAACTACTGCTTCTGCTACTACAACTACTGCTACTGCTGCAACAAATACTAATGCTACAATTGCTACTGCTACTAGCAATACTAATACTACAACTATAACTGCTACTATTGTTGCTAATTCTACTACAGCTACTACTACTATAATGACTAGCACTGCTACTACTTCTACCAATACTACTACTGCTACTATTGCTACTACTGTTACTACTAGTGCTACTCCTAATACTACTATTACAACAACTACTACTACTCCTCCAACTGCAGCTGATGTTGCTACTACTACTACAATTAATGCTACCACTACTACTACTAATACTACTGCTGTGACTGCTACTACTACTATTGCTACTACTGCAACTACTACTACTACAATTACTTTACATACTACAACTACTACTCCTACTACTGCTACCACTACTACTACTATTACGTTACAAACCTGAACTACTCCTAACTACTACAACAACTACTACTGCTACTATTGTTATTGTTGCTGCTATTAGTACTTCCACTACTGCTGCTACTACTGTTATGGCAACAATTGTTACTACAAGTACAAGTACTCCTAATACTACTACTACTATTACTACTACCACAACTTCGGATACTACAACTACTACTATAGCTACTACTATTGCCACTACTACTACTACTGCTACCACTACTACTACCACTATTTCTACTGCTGCTACTACTAATGCTACTAATGCTACTAATGCTACTACTACAACAACTACTACTATCAACTACTACTACTATGACTACTACTAAAACTACAACAACTACTACTACTACTACTGCTACTGCTACTACCACTATTACTTCACATACTACAGCCACTACTTCTACTACTAGAGCTACTACTGCCGCTGCCGCTACTGCTACTACAACTACTACTACAACGGTTGTAATTGCTGCTGTTACTACTACTACTGCTACTACTACTACTACTACTGCTATTACTCTTACTACTAGTACTACTACTTCAACTACTACTACTACAACAACAACAACAACAACAACAACTACTACTACTACTACCATTGTTATTGCCACTGCTACTAATACTACTACTACTATTATTGTTATTGCTGCTGCTACTACAGCAACTACTACTGCTACTGCTGCTACTACTGGTACTACTATTACTAGTAGTACTACTACTCCAACACTACTACTACGACAACTATTGCTACTGCTACTACTACTACGACCAGTATTACTTCTTCTACTACTACAACTACTACTTCTTCTACTACTTCTACTATTACTACTACAGCTGGTACTACTACTACTACTACTACTGCTGCTACTGCGATGACTACTGCTACTACTACATCTACTACGACTACTATTACTACTACCACAACAACAACTACTGCTAGTAACACTACTTCTACTACAACTACAACTAATTCTACTACTACTACTACTAATTGTAGTAGTACTACTATTGCTGCTACTAAGATAACAGCTACCACTTCTTCTACTACAACTGCTGCTACTGCTACCACAACTGCTACTACCGCAGCTGCTACTACTACTGCTACTACCAAAACTTATAGGACAGCTACTGCTAATGCTACTACTACAACTACTATTACTGTTGCTACGGCTGCAGCTATGCTATCGCTACTACTACTACTATCGCTGCTGCTGTCACTACCACTCCTACTACTGTTGCTACCACCACTAGTACTATTACGACAACTACTACTACTACTAGTACTACGGCTACGACTTCTAATGCAATAACTACTACAACTGTAGCTTTGAGTACTGCTGCTGCTACTACTACTTCTATTGTGACTACTACTACGACTATTGCTGTTGTTGCTCCTTTTGTTGTCGCTGCTGCTACTACTAACACTATTAATACTACTACTATATCTCTTACAACTACGAGAACTGCCGCTACTATGACTACTACTACTACTGCTACTGCTTCTACTTCTACTACTACTTGTACCACTGCTACTACTTTTGCTATGACTGCTACTACTAGTGCTACTACTGCTCCTACTATTACTATTGCCGCAACTACTAGTGCTACTACAGATCCTACTGTTACTATTACCGCTACTACTGCTACTACAACTTCAACAACTACCACTACTACTACTGCTACTGCTAATGCTACTCTACTACTACTGATACTACTGCTACTACTCCTACTACTGTTGTTGCAACTGTTGTTGCATCTACTACTACTACATCTACCACTACTTCCCCCATTCCTAATACAACTCTTACTACTATGGCTGCTACTACTACTGCTACTGCTTCCGCAAATACTACCATTTGTACTACTACTACTAATTTTTCTACTACTACTACTATAAGTGCTACTCCCACTACTACTACTAGGACTACTACTACTACTATTTTCGGTACAACTACTATTGCTAATTCTACTACTACTACTACGACTACTACTACTTCTACTATAACAACTACTATTATTACTACAAGTACTACTACGCCTACTACTACTACTACTACTACTACTGCTAGTACTGCAACTACTACTACGGATATTACGACTACTGCTGCTACTGTTATGACTGCTACTACTACTACTACCCCTATTACTACAATTACAACTACAATTACTATTACTCCAACTTCTATTACTTCTATTGCTGTTGCTACCACTACTACTATGACTACTACTACTGCTACTGCTACTATGACTACTACAATGACTACTGCTACTACTATTACTACTTGTACTACTGCTGCTGCTGCTGCTATTGAAGTTGCCACTACTACTACAACTATAACTTCTACTACTACTGTAGCTGCTGTAAGTACTATACTGATACTACATTAACAAGTACTCATATTTCTACTACACCTGCAATAATTAATCTTACTACTATTACTACTACTACTACTAGTACTACTACTACAACTCCCATCACCACTAATACTACTACTACTAGGACCACAATTGCTATTACTCCAACTTCCACCACCACTACTACTGCTGCTACCACCACCACTACTACTGTTGCTATTGCTACTACGACTGCTACTATGACTACTGCTACTACTATTACCTCTTGTACTACTGCTACTGTTGCTGCTGTTGCAGCTGCCGCTACTACTACAACTATAACTTCTATAACTACTGTAGCTGCTTCAAGTATTATACTGATACTACATTAACAAGTACTCATACTTCTACTACTCCTGCAATAATTACTCTTACTATTATTACTACTACTACTACTAGTACTACTACTACTACTCCCATCACCACTAATACTACTACTACTTCGACCACTATTGTTACTAATTCTACTACTAATTCTACTACTATGAAAAACTACTACTACTACTATTACTACTGCGACAACTACTACTGCCACTACGACCACTACTACTGCTACTGCTACTACTACAACTGGTACTACCACTGCTACTGCTGCTACTATTGCTATTGTTACTACAATTAATAGTATTACTACTTCTTCTACTACTACTACAACTATTACTACAACAACTACTAATATTAGAACTATAACAACTACTACATCTACTACAACAACTACTACTACTCTTCTACTACAAGTACTACAAGTACTACAACAACTACTACTACTATAGGTACTACTACTATTAGTACTGCTACTACTACTACTGCCTATGCTACTACTACTACTGCTACAGCTACTATTACTACTGCTACTACTCCTGCTACTACTACGATTGCTACTAGTATGGCTACTACGATTGCTACTATTGTTGCTAGTACAACTACTACTACTGCTACTATTATTACTACTACTACTACTACTACTACTACTACTACTATTATTACTACTATCATTATTACTACTACTACAACTACTACTACTGTAGCTATGTGAACTACTGATACTCCTATTACATCAAGTACTACTACTACTGTGACTACTACTACTATTACTACAACTACTACTACTAGCAGTATTGCTACTACTTCTACTACAAATACAACCACTTCTACGACTACTACCACTTCTACTACTACTCCTACTACCGCTTCTGCTTCTATTATTGCTTCTACTACTACTTCTACTACTACTACTACTTCTGCCACTGCAACTTCTGCTTCTGGAACTCCTACTACTATGACTACTATTAATACTACAACTACTACTACTACCACTACTACTGCTGCTAAAACAACAACAACAACTGCTACTATTGCTACTACTAGTACTACTACTACAACTCACTACTACTACTACTACTTCTACTGCTATAACTATTACGATTACCACTACTCCAACTACTACTACTACCACTACTACTACTACTACTATTACTGCTTCTACTATGACTACTACTACCACTAAACCTACTACCACTCTAACTCCTATTACTGCTATGACTACTACTACTGCTACTACAACTACTACTACTACTACTCTTACTACTACAATGACTACTATTACTAGTGTACTGACTACTACTACAACAATAAGAATAACTACTTCTATTGCCACTACTACTACTTCTGCTACTACGCTACTACTACTCCTACTACTATAGCTACTACTTCTATTGCCACTACTACTACTTCTGCTACTACGCTACTACTACTCCTACTACTATAGCTACTACTTCTACTGCGGTTGTTATTGCTACTCCTACAGCTACTACCACTCATATGACTACTACTGCTACTACTACAATGAATACTACTACTTTTACAACTACTACTACTGCAACAACAACAACAGTAACAACAACTGCTACTACTAATACTACAATAGCTACTACTATTCCTAGTACTACTACTACGACCACCACCACCACCACCACTACTACTACTACAACTATTATTACTACTATTATTACTACTACTACTACTACTACTACTACTACTACTACTACTACCACTACTACTACTTTTACTAGTACTCCTTATACTCCAACTATTACTACTTCTGTTGCTGCTGCTACTACTACTACTACTACTACAACAACAACAACTACTACTATTACTACTACTACTGCTCCTACTATCACTATTTCCACTAGTACTCCTAATACTCCAACTACAACTACGACTATTACAACTACTAGTAGTATAACTCCTACTACAACAACTACTACTACTTCTTTTGCTACTACTAGTGCAACAAATGCCACTACTACTACTACTATTACAACTATTACCATTACAAGGACCACTACTACTACTAATATGACTACTACTACGACTGCTACTGCTACTACCGCTATTACTATTGCTAGCATTGCTGCTACTACTACTACTACTCCTATTACTCCTACTACTTCTACTACTATTATTACTACGACTACTTCTACTACTACTATTACTACTACTACTACTACTATTACTACTGCTACTATTATTACCACTACTACTACTACTACTACTACTACTACTACTACTTCTGTTACTACTGCTATACCACTACTGCTACTACTACTATTACAGCTATAACTAGTACTGCCACTACTCCGACTACTATAGCTACTGCTACTACTACTATTACAGCTATAGCTAGTACAACTACTACTCCGACTACTATAGCTACTGCTACTACTGCTGATACTACTACATCTACTTCAACTTCTACCAGTACGACTATTCCTTCTACTACTATTGCAACTACGACTACCACTACTGCAACTACTGCCACAACTACTGCTACTACTACTTTTTCTACTACTGCTACTGCTACTACTACTAATATTGTTATAGCAACTACTACTACCGCTGCTACTAATACTACTACTACTATTACTACTACTATTGCTGTTACTACTAGTACTACTACTACTGCTGCTGCTCCTGGAGCTCCTACAACTACTTCTACTGCTACTATTGCTACCATAGCTGTTGCTACTCGTACTACTACAACTACTGCTGCTCCTACAGCTACTATTGCTACTGCTACTACTACTACTATTGCTACTAATACTGCTACAACTATTGCTACTGCGACGACTATAGCTACTACTGCTGTTGCTACTACTAATATTACTACTACTATTCCTGCTACTACAACTACTCCTACTATTATTACTACTTCTGCTACTATTGTTGCTACTACTACTACTACTTCTGCTACTATTTCTACTCCCACTACTACTACTACTACTACTTCTTCTACTACTACTGCAACTAATGCTTCTAGTACTACTATAGCTACAACTACAACTACAACTACTACAAATAGTAGTACTACTACCGCAGCTACTACTACAAATGCTATTACTTCTATTACCACGGCTGCTGTTGCTACAACCACTACTAATACTACCGCTGCTACTACTACTACCACTACTACCACAACTACTACTACTGCTCCTATAGCTACAGCTACTACTACTACTATGACTCCTCCTTCTACTACTGTCACTACTACTACTGCTGCTGCTACTTCTATTGTTATTGCTGTCACAACAACTACTAATTCTACTACAAGTATTGTAGCTACCACTACTAATAGTACTACTACTACTGCTACAGCTTCGAGTACTGCGACTTCTATTGCATCTATCTCTACTACTACTACTTTTGTTGTTGCTTAACTACTACTACACATACATCGACTGCTACTACTATTGTCGTTGCCTCTACTTCTACTATTACTTTTGCTATTACTACTACTACTACTACTGTTGCTACTGCTGCTAATACTACTACCACTGCTACTTCTGCTACTACTATTACTCTTACTAATATAGCTGCAGCTACTGCCACTACTGCACTGTGACAACTACTATTGTGACTACTACTGCTACTACTTCTGCAACTACTATTGCTACTACTGTAATTGCTACTACTACTACTACTGCTAGTAAAGCCACTACTGCAACAACTGCTATTGTTGCTGCTACTACTACTCCAACTACAACTACTCCTACAACTAATGCAACTACTACGGCTGCTACTGCTGCTACTACTACTACTGTTATTGCTACTGCTACCGCTACTACATCTACAACTACTTCTACTACTCCTAACACGACTACCACTGCTACGGCTGCTACAACTTCTACTATTGCTTTTCCTACTACTACTACTTTATGATTGCTACTACTTTTGCTACCACTACTACTACTACAAGTTCTACTACCACTACTACTACTACTACTACTGCTTCTTCTACTACCACAATTACTACTGCTATTCCTACTAATACTACTGATACTATTGCTACTACTGTGGTTGATACTACTACTACTTCTAGTACTGCGCCTGCAGCTACAACAACAACTATTACCGTGACTATTGATACTACTATTGTTGCTGCCACAACTTCTGCTATTACTACTGCTACTGCTACTACAATTACTACTACTTTTGCAACAACTACTGCTACTCGTACTATTACTACTACTGTTGTTGTTGTTGCTGCTACTACTACTACTAGCACAACTTCTCCCACGACTACAACTTCAGCTACTACTAATGCTACAACCATTACTACTACTTCTACTGCTACTACTACCACCACTACTACTGCCAATTCTGCTCATACTACTAATACTGTTGCTACTGCTACTACTACTACCACTATTACTACTACTATTACCATTGCAACAATGACAACTACACCAACTACTACTACTACTACTACTACTACTATTACTACTACTGCTACTGTCACTACTACTATTACTACTACTACTACACCTACTACTACTACTACTGTTACTAGTATTACTGCTACTACTACTATTAGTATTACTTCTACAACTACAACTCCTGCTATTACAACTATTATTGCTACTATTACTACTACTAATACTACTACTACTACTACTACTACTACTACCACTACTACTACGACGATAACTACTACTAATACTAGAACAACTACTAATGCTACTACTCCTAATTCTACTACTACTACTAGAATGACTACTAACACTACTACTACTATTGCTACTACTACTACTACTACTCCTCCTACTACTGCTACTACTACTACTCCCACTAGTACCACTACTGCAACTACAACTCGTACTGTGACTCCTACTCCAACTCCTACTCCTACCACTCCTCCGACAAGTAGAACCGCTACAACTACTACAACTCCTATAACAACTACTACTATTTCTACTACTGCTACCACTACTATTGCTACTGCTACTACTATTACTACTGGACTACAATTACCACTCAAATCCTTTTTGCTACTAATACGACTAACTACTGTTGCTGATCGCTACTACTACTACACTTCTAAATTACTAGAACAACTTCTACTACTCCTACTCCAATTCCAACTATTACTACTACTGCTACTACTACTACTACTACCAGTACTCCAATTACTATTACTCCCACTCCAACCCTTACTACTACTACTAATACTACTAGAACTAATACCACTATTACTACAACTAATACTACTACTACTCTTACTCCTGCTCCTATCACTGCTACTACTCCTACTCTGACTACTACTACTACTACTCCTACTCCTACTCCTACTCGAACTACTGCTAGTACTACTACTACTAGCACTACTACTACTGCTACTCCTAGTCCAACTCCTACAACTACTTCTACGCCTACGGCTACTACTACAATGACTACTAATACTACTACTACTACTGCTGCTGCTACAACTCCCTCTACTACTACTATAACGACAACTACTACGACTACTACTACTACTACATCTACAACTGCTACTACCACTGCTATTACAATGACAACAACTACTACTACACTATTACTGCAACTACTTCTACTACTACTAC
>RXID01022340.1:62500-76796 GCA_005019695.1 Trichopus zeylanicus subsp. travancoricus
ACTACTACTACTACTACAACAACAACAACAACAACAACAACAACAACTACTACTACTACTACAACAACAACAACAACTACTACTACTACTATTTCTACTACTACTACAACTTCTATTGCTGCTGCTACTACTACAACAACAACAACAACAACAACAACAACAACAACAACAACAACTACTACTACTACTACTACTACTACTACTACTACTACTACTACTACTACTACTACTACTATGATACCTATTACAACAACAACAACAACAACAACAACTACTACTACTACTACTATTATTACCACTACTATTGCTTCCACTACTTCTACTACTATTACTACTACTCCTACTACTCCTACTACTAACCCTCCTACTATTACTACCACTACAGCTAATACTTCTATTGCCACTTCTACTACCCCAACTTCTACTACTACTACTACACCTACATCAACTCTTATTACAATAACTGCTCCAACTTCTAATACTACTTCAAGTACTACTTGAACTACCATTACTACAACTTCTACAGCAACTACTTCGACTACTGCACAAGTACTAGTATTACTACTATAACTACTACTACTGCTGCTCCTTTTATTACAACTACTATTACTGCTACTACTACTTCAAGTACTACTACTACTACTACTACAATGACAACCACCACCACTACAACTACTCCTATTGCTACTACTACTACTTCTACTACTTCTACTACTCCTCCTACTACTACAACTACTCCTTCTACTACTACTACAACTCGTACGACTATGATTACTACTCTAGCGACTACTTCTACGACTACTACCACTACTACTACTACTACTATAACTACAACAACAATGAAAACAACTACTACTACTCCTCTTCCAACTGCTAGTACAACTACTACTATTGCTACTACTACTGCTACTACTACTACTACCACTATTACTACTACTCCTACTACTATTCCAACTATAAATTTTCTCAATACTACAACTACAATAACTACTACTACTACTACTACGATGACAACAGCTGCTATTGAAACTATTACTACTGCTACAACTACTAATACTGCTTTTGCTACTACTACTAATACTATTCCTATACCTGCTACCAATACTACTTCTACTATAACTACTACTACTACTACTGCCACTATTACTACTACAATTGCTTCTGCTACTATTACTACTACTACTACTACTACTACTATGACTACAACAACAACTACTACTGCTATAACTACTTCTACTACTATGACTACTACAACAACAACTACTACTACTTCTACTACTACTACTGTGCTTATTACAACCTATACAACTGCTACTAATACTATAACAACTCCAACTACATCTATTGCTACTACTCCTACTCCTATCTTTACTACTACTACCATTGCTACGACTACTACTACTACTACTACTCCTCATACTACTACTACTACTACTATTGCAGCTCCTACTACCGCTACTTATGCTACTACTAGCTGCTATTAGTGATACTACTTCAACTACTATTACTGGTACTACTCCTACTACAACTACAAATGCTACTGCTACTACTATTGCAACTGCTACTACTACTGCTACTTCTACTGCTACTAATGCTACTACTGCTAGCACTACTATTGCTACAACTATTATTACTGTTACTACAATTATTACTATGGATACTAGAATAACTACTTCTACTACTGCTACTACTTCCACTACTACCACTACTACTACTATGACTACTACTACTACGACTACTTATACTACCTCCACTACCACTGCTAGTACTACTACTACTGTTATCGTTATTGCTACTACTATAACTATTGCCATTACTACTGCTACCTCTACTTGTACAACTACTACAACTATCACTTCTACTACTACTGCTACTTCTGCAGCTCCTGCTACTAATATTGCTCCTGCTACTACAACTTCTACTACTACGTTTGCTACTACTACTATAGCTACTACTATGACTATTGTTGCTGCTACTAAAACTACTACTTTTAGCATTGCGGCTACTACTACTACTACTACTAGTACCATAACTTCTACAACTACTCCAACTGTGGCTACTATTACTACTACTAGTACTACTGCTACTTCTTATTCTACTAGTACTATTATTACTACTGCAGCCATTATTGCTGCTACTACTACCCCAACTCCTCCTACTATTACTACTACTGCTGCTATTCCCACTACAAAGGCTTCTACAACTATAGCAATTGGAACTACTACTATTACTTATACTAGTACTACTACAATTACTACTGCTACCACTTCTGCTTCTACTACTACTACTACTTCAGTGACTGCTGCTACTGCTCGTACTATTACTACTACTACTATTTCTTCTGCTACTACTGCTCCAACTACTACAACTAGTACTACTACTTCTACTGCTACTATTATTAGTACTACTACTTCTACTACTACATCTACTACTGTTGCTAATATTATAGCTATTACTACTACTATTACTGCCATTACTACTTCTACTACTACTACTACTTCTCCTAGTACTACTGCAGCTGCTGCTGCTACTACTACTACTACCACTACTACTTCTACTACTACTTCTTCTACTACTACTGCTAATATTACTAATACTACTACTAATAATAATAATAAGAAGAAGAATAAGAATAATAGTAATAATACAACTGTTACTACTTCGGCTTACGTTGCTGCTACTACTACTATTACAACAACTACTCTGCTACTACAACTACTATAACTACAACTACTTCACTTATGGCTACTACTGCTACATCTACTTTTGCTACTGCTATTACTATTCCTACAACTGCTGTAACTACTACTACTACTACTACTACTACTACTATAAGTACTACTACTCATGCTACTCTTGCTACTACTACTGTTACTCTTGCAACTAATGTTGCTACTACTGTAACTCTTGCTACTCTTGCTACTACTGCTACTTTTGCTAGTACTACTATTGCTGCTACTACTACTGCTGCTACCACTCCTATTGCTGCTCCTGCTACTGCTACTACTACTACTGCTACTACATCTCGCACTACTATGACTTCTACTATAACCACTACTACTACTATCACCACTACTACCACTACTGCTACTACTACTATAACTACTACTTAAACTACTACTGCTAATATTGGTTTTGCTACTACTACTAATCTTAGTGCTAAACTCCTACTTCTACTACCGCCACTATTGCAACTACTACAACTCCTACAACTCCTACAACTCCTACAACTACTTGTGCTACAACTGCCACTACTACTATGGGTATCGCTACTACTACTGCTACTACTGCTATAGCTACTATTACTATGCTACTACAAATATAGCTATTGCTACCATAGATACTGCTACTAGTACTACTACTACAACTAATGCCGCTGTTATTTCTACTAGCGCTACTACCACTTCTCCTTCTGTGACTACTACTACTGTGATAGCTATAACTGCTACATCTACTACTCCTAGTCCTTCTACTCCTACAAGTGCTACTTCAACTACTATTGCTACTACTACTACTACTACTTCTGTTATAACTACTATTGCTACTACTATTACTGCTACTACTACTACTACAGTGAGTACAACAACTACTAAACTACTGCTACTACAACTACTACAGCTACTACTACTACAGCTAGTACAACAATTATTACTACTACTAGTACTACTGCTACTACTACTATAGCTGGAACAATAACTACTACAACTACTGCTACTACAACTACTACAACTACTACCCCATCTGCTTCTTCTCCTACAACAACAATAACAACTACTACTACTATTAACTACTACTACTGCAACTATTTCTTCTACTACTACTACAATAATGACTACTACTTTAGCCACTAATACTACTAATAGTACAATAACTACTACTACTACTAGCACTACTACCACTACTGCTACTACTACTGCTATTGCTACTACCATGACTACTGCTACTACTACTACTACTCCTATTGCTACTACTTCCATGACTACTATGACTACTACTACTACTGCTACTACTGCAACTAATGCTTCTATTGCTACTAGTACTGCTATTGGTGCTTCTAATATTGCTTTTACTTCTACTACTACAACTAATGCTAGTAGTTGTTATTATTGTTGTTGTATTTGGAGTATTAGGAGTAGTAGTAGTAGTGGTGGTAGTAGTAGCAGATGCAATAGTAGTAGTTGCTGTTGTCGTCGTAGTTGGAGTATTAGGAGTACTAGTATTAGTAGTAGTAGTAGTAGAAGCAGTAGTTCTTGTTGTTGTTGTTGTTGTAGTTTGAGTATTAGGAGTAGTAGTATTAGTATTAGTAGTAGTAGTAGTAGTAGTAGTAGTAGTAGTAGTAGTAGCAGTAGTAGTGGTAGTAACAGTAGTAGTAGCAGCAGCAGCAGCAGCGGCGACAGTAGTAGTAGTAGTAGTAGTAGTAGTAGTAGTAGTGGTAGTAGTAGTAGTAACAGTAGTAGGCGTAGTAGTAGTAGTAGTAGTTTAGTAGAACCACTACTTCTACGGCTAACTATTTCAATTGCTACTACAACAACTACTACTACTATGACTGCTACAACTACTACTACACTAACTACTTTTACTATTACAACTACTATTAGTACTAATGCTGCTACTAATCTGGCAAAAACTACTACCAACAGCTACTACTTCTACTACTACCAACAGCTACTACTTCTACAAGTTCTACTATTACTACTACTACTACTACTACTACTACGAAAACAACAACAACCGCTACTACATACCAACAACAGCTACTTGTACTGTTACTACTGCTACTACTATTCTACTGAAATTACTACCACTACTACTCCAACTATTTTACTATTATTACTACTACTATTGCTGCTGCTGGTACTACTACAACTGCTGCTATTACTACTACTACGACTACTACTATCACTACCACCACTACTACTACTAAAAACACTACAACTACTAACACAACTACTATGACTACTACTCCTCCTCCTCCTCCTACTACTCCTAGTACTCCCAATACTACTACTACTACTACCACTACTACTACTACTACTACTACTACTACTACTACTACTACTACTACCACCACCACCGCCACCACCACTACCACTACCACTCCTCCTACAACAACTACTACTACTCCTACTGCAACTACAACTACTTCTACTACTACTACTACCACTGCTTCCTCTACTACTACTACTTTTAATACTACTACTCCTCGTGCTACACCTACTATTACTTTGACTACTACTACTACTACTACTACTACTATTACTACCACCACCACCACTACCACTACCACTCCTCCTACAACAACTACTACTACTCCTACTGCAACTACAACTACTTCTACTACTACTACTACCACTACTTCCTCTAGTACTACTACTTTTAATACTACTACTCCTCGTGCTACACCTACTATTACTTTGACTACTACTACTACTACTACTACTACTACTACTACTACTACTACTACTACTACTACTACTACTACTAATACGACTACAACTTATCCTCCTCCTCCTACTACCACTAATACTACTGTTATTCCTCCTACTATGAATACTAATATTACTCCTACACCTACTAATATTCCTACTGCTATTTCTGCTAATACTACTACTAGTACAACTACTACTCCTAGTGTTGCTGCAACTACTACTACTACTACTCCTACTACTGCTCCTACTATTACTCCTACTCCTACACCTATTCCTCTTCCTCCTCCTCCTCCTCCTACTACTACTACTTCTACTACTACTGCTATGACTACTACTACTACTACTACTACTATTACAACTACTTCAATAACTACCGCTACAAAAACCACTTCTATTAGAGCTACTCCTACTACTACTACTGCTACTACTATCGCTACTGCCACTGCTACTACTATTGCTACAACTACTTCTAATACTACTACTATTGTTGCGGCTACTGCTACTCTTACTACTACTACTACTACTACTACTAATACTACAACTACTCCCGCAAGTACTACTACTATGACTACCACTACTACTACCACAACATTAACAACAACTACTACTACTAGTACAACAACTTCTACTGTTACAACTACAGCTACTGCTGCTACTACTGCTACTACTGCTACTATTGCTATTACTGCTACTACTTCTTCTAGTTCTACTACTGCTACTTCTGCTACTGCTACTATAACAACTACTTCTACTACAACTACTACAACTACTACAACTACTACTACTGCTGCTACTACTACGACAACAACAACTACCGCTAATATAGTACAACAACTACTGCTAGTACTACTACTACAAGTACTTCTACTACTACTACTATATGTATTACTACTAGTACAACAAGTTGTACTATTACTATACTACTTGTGCTACTACTACTATTACTACTGCTACTACTACTATCGCTACAACAACAACAACTACTACTACTAATTATGCTACTACTATAACCACTCTAACAACTGCTACTACTAAAATTACTATAACTACTACTACTACGAATACTTCTACTACAATAACTTCTACTACTACTAGTACTACAATTACTGCTACTACTACTAGTACTACTACTACAACTAGTTCTACTTCAAAGGCTACTACTTCTACAACTATTACTACAACTGCTACTATTGTTGCTACTACTATTACTACTACTACTACTACAACTACTACTACTACTACTACTTTGCTAATGCTACTAGTACTACCTCTACTATTGCTACAACTACTACTACTTCTATTGCTGCTACCACAATTACTGCTACTAAAACTACTGCAACTGCTGCTACAACAATTGCTACTACTGCAACAACTACTGCTACTATGACTACTACTACTACTACTACTACTACTAACACTACTACTACAACTCGTACAACTGCTACGACTTGTAGTACAGTTGCTACTACTACTTCAGCTACCACTACCATAATAAAAGGTATTGCTGCTATTTCTCCTACTACTGCCATTGCTACTACTGCTGCTAGTGCAAATACTACTACAGTTGCTATTGCTACTACTGTTACTACAAGTGCTACTCCTAATACTACTCTTACAACAACAACTACTGCTACTACTACTACTACTACCTCTACAATAACAACAACAACAACAACTACTACTACTACTACTCCTATTGCTACTGCTATTGTTGATACTACTAATGCTACTAATACTACTACAACCTCTACCACTGCAACTACTACTACAACAACTACTACTACTACTACAACTGCTACTATTACTATTACTACACATACTACAACTACTTCGTCTACTTGTATAGCTACTACAACTAGTCCTCATAACACTTCTACCACTACCACTGCTACTAATACTACTATTGCCATGACTACTACTACCACCACCACTACCACCACTACTATTGCAACTACTACCACTACTCTTACTACTATTACTACTACTACTACTACTACTACCACCACCACCACGACCACTACTACTATAACTACTACTACTACAACTACAACTACTATTGCTACTGCTACTACTACTAATACTACTACTACTACTACTACCACTACTACTACCAAAAAAAAAATGACAATAACTACTACTAGAACTACTATTATTACTTCTACTTCTCCTACTACTACCACTGCCACTAAAGCTACTACTACTATTGTTACCGCCACTACTACTGCCACTTCTACTACTACTTGTACTACTACTAATACTTCTTCTTCTTCTTCCTTTTGTTCTTCTTCTTCTCCTACTTCTTCTTCAACTACTACTACTACTACTAGTACTACTACTTCTCAAACTACTACTAGTAGTACTACTACTTCTCCTACTACTACTTGTAGTATTAATACTTCTCCTACTGCTACTACTAGTACTACTACATCTACTACTTCGCCTACTACTATTGCCACTACTACAAATGCTACAACTACTTCTACTGCTACTACTACAACTAGTACTACTACTATTACTGCTACTACTGCTACTACGACTAATAGTAGTACAACTGCAACCACTACTGCTACTACTGCTACTACTACTACATCTGCGACCGTTGCTGCTGCTACAGCTACTACTACTTCTCCTACCACAACTTCTTCTTCTACTACTACTACTACTTCTATGGCTACTGTTATAACTGAACTTCTCCCACTACTACTATGACAACTTATACCACCACCACTACTACTACAAGTACTGCTACTATAACTGCTGCTACCCCTACTACTACTGTTGCTGCTACTACTACTACTACTATTTCTACCACTACTACAGCTACTACTAGTACTACTGCTGCTACTGCTTCTTCTTCTTCTACTACTACTACTACTACTACTACTACTACTACTACTACTACTACTACTACTACTACTACTACTACTACTACAGCTACTATTTTTACTACTACTGCTACTGCTTTTACTACTACTATTCCTACTCCTGCTACAACTACTATTGCTGCTATTACAAATACTACTAGTACAATAACTTTTACTATTACCACTGCTGCTAATGCTACTAATACCATTACAGCTACTACCACAGCTACTACTACTACTAATACCATTACAGCTACTACTATTACTGTTATCACTACTACTACTCCTACTTCTACTACAACTACTACTATTACATCATCGAATACTACTACTACTACTACTGCTGCTGCTAGTTCTACTACTACTACTACTACTACAATTGCGATAATGCTACTAGTACTAACTCTACTACTACTATAACTACTACTACTTTGACTGCATCTACCACAACTATCGCCACTGCAACTACTGCTACTATGATTATTGCTGCTACTAAAACTGCGAATAGAACTACTACAACTGCTACTACTGCTGCTACTTCTACTACAGCTCCCACTGCTAATTTAGCTACTACTACAGTAATAACTAGTTCCGCTACTGTTGCTCCTACTACTACTATTGCTTTTGTTGTTGCTTCTATTACTACTATCGCTACCACTACTGCTACTACTCCTACTACTACTAGTACAACTACTTTTACTACTGCTGCTACTGCTGCTAATGTTACTACTAGTACTAGCACTCCTAATACTACAATAATTACTATTACAGCTGCTGCAACTACTACTACTACTACTACTACTACTACTACTACTTCTTCTTCTTCTTCTTCTTCTACAACTATTACTACTTCGGCTACAGCTACAGCTACTACTATATCTCTGACTACAACTGCTACTACTATTACTACTACTAATACCACCACCACCACCATGACTACTACTACTACTACTACTTTTGCTACTGTTGCTACTACTAATGCTATTACTACTACTACTACTACTACTTCTGCCACAACAATAACAACTACTGCTACTGCTACTGCTGCTGCTGTTGCTACTATAGCTAATACTACTAGTCCTACTAATACTACTACTACTACTACTACTACTACTACTAATACTAGTAGGAGTAGCAGTTGGAGTTGGAGTAGTTGTACCACTACTACTGCTACTACTACTACTACTACCATAACTACTACTAGTACTATAGTTGCTACCACTACTATTATGGCTACTACTACGACTACTACTTCTACTACTAATACAACTAATACTACTACTGCTGCTATTGCTACTACTACTGTTGCTACCCCACCTAATGGTAGTACTATTATTGCTGCTATTACTTCTTGTACTATAGCTACTGTTGCTACTAACACGACTTCTACCACCGCAACTACTAATATTTCTAGTTCTACTACCACAACTAATACCACAACTACTGCTAATACTACTACAATGACTCCTACTATTGCTGCTGCTGCTACTTCTATAATAACTACAACTACTACCGATGCTGCTATCACCACAACAGTTGTGACTACTACTACTACCACTAGTACTGTGACTAGCACTACTACTACTACAACTTTGACTATTGCAACTCCTATTGCCACTGCTACTACTGCTGCTGCTGCTGCTCCACCTACTACAAATACTACAGCTACTACTGCTACTGCTGCTGCTACTCCTACTACTACTTCATCTCGTACTATTACTAGTACTGCTACTACTACGACTGCTGCTACTACTGTTACATCTTCTATTTCTACTACTACTTGTACTAATGCTACTACTTTTGCTATCACTACTACTACTAGTACTATTACCACTACTGCTACTAGTACTGCTATGACTATTGCTACTGCTACTACTACTATTACTACTACTGCTGCTGCTGCTACTTCTGCTACTACTATTACTATTACTATTACTACAGCGACTACCACTACTGCTGCTACTGCTACTCCCATAACTACTACTGCTACTACAATCGCTACTACAGCTACTACTACTACTACTACTATTGCTACTACCACTACTACTGCTACTCCTACTACTTATACTACTATTATTACTACTACAACTCCTACTACTGCTGCTACTCCCAATATTACTTCTAATACTACTGCTACTACAACTACCACAATGGATTATACTATGAATGCTAAAACTGCTACTACTACTATTACAACTATTGCTACTACTATTGTTATTATTCCTACTACTACTAAAACTACAATAACTTCTCCTACTACTACTACTTCTGCTATTATTACTATTGCTACAACCACTCCAACTGCTTCTACCGCTACTACTACTACTACGACTACAACTGCCACTACTGCTCATACTACTGCTGCTGCTGCTATTGCTACTACTGTTACTGCTACTACTGCTACTACTATTGCAACTACTATTACTACTACTACTACTACCACTACCATAATGACAACAACTAGTAGTAGTAGTAGTAGTAGTAGTAGTAGTAGTAGCAGTCATTGTCATAGTAGTAGCAAGCATAGTAGTAGTAGTTGTTGTAGTAGCAGTAGCAGTAGCAGTAGTACTTGTAGTAGTAGTAGTAGCAGTAGTAGCTGCAGTAGTAGCAGTAGCAGCAGTAGCAGCAGCAGTGGTAGTAGTAGCAATAGTAGTAATAGGAAGTATAGTAGTAGTCTAGCAATAGTAGCGGTGGCAGCAAGGGTGGTAGTAGTAGTAGTATTGAATGTAGTAGTAATAGTAGCAATAATAGCAGTAGTAGTAGTAGCAGCAATAATAGGAGTAGTAGTAGTTATTTTAGTAGTTGGGATAGTTTCAGTAGTGGTAGTAGTAGTTATTTTAGTAGTTGGGGTAGTTTTAGTAGTAGTAGAAGTAGCAAGAGTAGTTGTAGTGGCTGTAGAACTTGCAGCAATAATAATAGTAGTCGTAGTGGCGGTAGTTGTCTTAGTAGAAGTAGCGATAATAGTAACAGATGGAGAATTAATTATAGTAGTAGTACTAGTACTAGTACTAGTAATAGTTGTAATAGTAGTTGTAAAAATAGTTGTTGTAGTAGTAGTAATATTAGCAGTAATAGTAGTTGTAGTACTAATAGTAGCAGTAGCTGGAGTAGTCGCAGTAGTCGCAGTAGTCGTAGTAGTAGTAGTAGTAGTAGTACCAGTAGTATTTGTATAAGTATTAGTAGTAATTATAGTAGTAGTAGTAGTCATAGGAGTAAGAGTAGTAGAAGTAGTATTAGTAACTGTAACAGCAGTAGGCATTGTCGTAGTTGTAGTTATAGTAGTACTGGTAGTAGAAGTAATTATATTAGTAGTTGTAGCAGCAGTAGTAGTAGCAGTAATAGCAAGTAGCAGTAGAAGTGGTACTAGTAGCAGCAGTAGCAGTAGTGGTAGTGGTATTTGTAGTAGTAGCAGCAGCAATAGTCATAGAAGCAGAAGTAGTTGTGGTCCATGTAGCTGTAGTTGTTGTAGCAGTAGTAGTAGTAGTAGTAGTAGAAGTAGAGCACAAGTAGAAGTAGGAGTAGGAGTAGTAGTTGGAGCTATAGTAATGGTAGCAGGAGTAGTATTAGTACCAATAGCTGTAGTAGTCATAGTAGTCGTAGTAGTAGTAGAAGTAATAGTAGGAGTAGTTGTAGGAGTAGGAGTTGGAGTAGTCGTTGCAGTAATATTAGTCGTAGCAATAGTAGTAGTAGTAGAGGTAGTAGTATTAGTTGTTGTTGTAGTAGTAGGATTCCTGGTAAAAGTAGTAGCAGTAGTAGGAGCAACAACAGCAATAGTAGTAGTTGCAGTTGCAGTAGTATGAGTAGCAGTAGCAACAGTAGTGGTAGTAGTAACAGCAATAGCAACAGCAGCAGCAGTAGTAGTAGTAGAAGTAGTAGTAGGGGTAGTAGTAGGAGTAGTAGTGGTAATAGCATTAGTAGCATTAGTCGCAGTTGTGGTAGTAGTAGCAGTTACAGTAGCGGTAGTAGCAGTAGTAGCAATAGCAGATATAGAAGTAGTAGTAATTATAGTAGGAGGATTAGTAGTAGTAGTAGCAGCAGTAGTATCAGCCATAGCAGTATTAGTAATAGTAGTACTAGTAGTAGTAGTAGCAGCAGCAATAGTATTAGCAGAACTAGTTGTACTATTATAAGTACTTGTAGTAGTTGTAGCAGTAGTAGTAGTAGTATAAGTAGTAGCATTATCACAAGTAGTAGTAGTAGCAGCTATAACACTAGTAGCAATAGTTGTAGTAGTGGGAGAAGTTGTAAGAGTAGTAGCTATAGCAGCAGCAGGAGCAACAATAGTAGTAATAGTAGTTGTTGTTGTTGTTGTTGTTGTAGTAGTAGTAGTAGTACTAGTAGTAGTAGCAGCAGAAGTAGTAGTTGTAGTAGTACTAGTAGTAGTAGCAGTAGTGGTAGTAATAGTGATAGTAGTAGTAGTAGTAGTAGCAGTAGTAGTAGTTGTTGTTGTTGTTGTTGTAGTAGTAATATTAGTAGTAGTCATTGTAGCAGTAGTAGCTGGAGTAGTAGTAACAGTAGTAGTAGTAGTAGTAGTAGTAGCAGTAGTAGTAGTAGTTGTTGTTGTAGTTGTAGTAGTAATATTAGTAGTAGTCATTGTAGCAGTAGTAGTTGGAGTAGTAGTAACAGTAGTAGTAGTAGTAGTAGTAGTAGTAGTAATATAAGTACTAGTAGCTGGAGGAGTAGTAGTAGTAGCAGCAATATTAGCAGCAGTAGTAGTAGCGATAATAACAGTAGTAGTAGTAGTTGCAGTAGTAGTAGCAGCAGTAGTAGTACTTCTTGTAGTAGTAGTAGTAGTAGCAGCAACATTAGTAATAGTAGTTGTAGTAGTGGTACCTGTAGTAGTAGTCACAGTAGTAGGAGTAATAATAGTAGTTGCAATAGTAGTTGTAGGTATAGCAACTGTTGTAGGAGTAGTATTAGCAGTAGTAGCAATAGTGGTAGTAGCAGTAGTACTAGTAGTATTGACAGCAGCAGCAGCACTAGTCATTGTATTTGTAGTAGTAGCAGCAGCAATAGACGTAGTAGTGGAACTAGATGTGGTCGAAGTAGTAGTAGTTGTTGCAATAGTTGTAGTACCAATAGTAGTTGTAGAAGGAGAAGTAGAGTACTAGCAGTAGGAGTTGCAGTAGTAGTTGTTGTTGTATTAGTAGTAGTAGCAGTAGTAATGGTAGAAGAAGAAGAAGAAGAAAAAGTAGTAGTAGGAGTAGTAGTAGCAGTAGTAGTTTTAGCAGAAGTAGTTGTAGTTGTACTAGTAGTTGTAGTAGTTGTATGAGTAGTAGTAGTAACAGAAGTAGTAGTAGTAGCACTAGTAGTAGTTGTTGTTGAAGTAGTAGTAGCAGTAGTAGCTGTAATGCTAGTAGCAATATTAGTAGTAGGAGAAGTGATAGGAGTAGTAGTTTGAGCAGTAGCGGTAATAGTAGTAGTAGTAGTAGTAGTAGTATTAGTAGTATTAGTTGTAGTAATAGAAGTAGTAGTTGTTGTAGTAGTAGTAGTAGTAGTAGTAGTAGTAGTAGTAGCGATAGTAGTACTAGCAGTATTAGTAGTAGTAGTAGTAGCTGTTGTTGTTGTTGTTGTAGTAGTAGTAGTAGTAGTAGTAGTAGTAGTAGTAGTAGTAGTAGTGGTAGTAGTAGTCATAACAGTAGTAATAGTAGTAGTTTTATTAGTAGTAGTAGTAGTATCAGTAGTGGTAGAAGTTGTAATAGTAGCAACAGCAGTAGTAGTTGTAGTAGTAGCATTTGTAGTTGTAGTCGTAGTACTAGTTGTAGTATTAGTAGTACCAGAAGTAGTAGTAGCAGTAGTAGTTGTCATAGCAGTTGTAGCATTAGCAGTTGTAGTAGTGGTAACAGTAGCAGCAGCAGCAGTACTATTAGTAATAGCACTAGCAGCAATTGCATAAGTTATAGTTGTAGGAGGAGGAGGATAAGTAGTAGTAGTAGTAGTGGTAGTAGTTGTAGTAGCAACATCAGCAACAGCAGCAGTAATAGTGGTAGTAGTAGTAATAGA
>RXID01022341.1:0-31226 GCA_005019695.1 Trichopus zeylanicus subsp. travancoricus
CTGTTCTGGTACCACTAACACGACTACTACCGCTGTTGCTGTAGTTGCTACTATTGCAGCTACCGCTACTACTACTACTTCACTTACTTCCTCTCCTACTGTGATAATTGCTACTACTACTGCTACAACTGGTACTACTACTACGTCTCCTACTACTACTACCGCAAAAACTAGTAATGGCAGTATTACTACGGTTGCTACTACAACTAGTACAACAACTGCTACTACAACTACTGCTACCACTGCTATTATGCTACTGATGCTCGTTCTGCTACTACTACTAATAAAACTAGCACTACTACTTCTACCACTACTACCACCATTACTGCTACTACTAGTTTGACAACTACTACTGCTATAACTATTACCACTACTATGCCGTTGCTAATCCTATTACTCCTCCTATTACTCCTTTCCATTACTCCTCTCCATTACTCCTCCTATTACTAATCCCACTATAACTCCTACTACTAGTACTACCACTCCTAATACTACTACTACTACAACAACAACAACAACCAATCCTAGTCCTAAACCACTCCAACTACAACAAATACAACTCCTACAACTACTACTTTTACTACTACTACTACTACTGCTACAACTACTACTATGACAACAACTAGTACTACTAGTACTGCTACTACAACGAAAACTACAACTACCAGTACTACTACGATGCTTACTACTACTACTATTACCACCACAACAATAACAACAACAACAACTACTACTACAACTACTTCTACTAGTACTACAACAAATACTACGATGATTACTACTTCAACCACTACTACTTCTATTGGTTCTCCTGCTACTCCTAGTACTACTACTCCTAATACTACTAATACTACTACCACTACTTCTACTACTGTAACTACGACTAATGGTACAAATATTAGTATCCTGCTGCTACTACTACTATTATTATTACTACTACTACTACTACTACTCCTACTACTACTGCTGCTACTACTGCTACTACTACTTCTACTACAACTACTGCTGCTGCTGCTATAACTATTACAACAACTACTATTATTCATACTACTTATACTACTGCTATTTTTGCTACTGCAACTTCTAGTACTACTGCGTCTGCTACTACTTCTACTACTGCTACTATTGCTACTGCTACCACGACTACTGCTGCAACAACTGCTGCTACAACAACTATTGTTGCAACTACTACCACGACTAGTAATCTTGCTGCTGCTAGAACTACTTCTACCACTACTATTACTACTACTACTACTACTACTACTACTACTACAATAACTGCTGGTACTGCTACTACAACTACTATTGCCCCTACTACTAATAATGCTGCTACTACTACTATGATGATTACTGTTGCTAATGCTACTACAATAACTTCTCCTACTAGTACTACTTCTGCTGCGACGAGTGCTACTATTAATACTACTATTATTGCTACTATAATTACTGCTACGACAATACTGCTATTGCTACTACTAATACTACTATTGCAACTACCACCACTACTATTGCTACGGCTAAAGCTACTACTACAACAACTGCTACTCCAAATACTACACCTACTACTATTCCTTCTCCAACACCTATTACTACTACTGCTCCTACTCCTACTACTTTTACTACTGCAACTACTACTACTACTATTACTACTACTACTCCTTCGGCTACTACTACTGCTACTACTACTCCTACTACTAATATTACTACTGCTGCTGCTACTGCTACTACTATTGCGACTGCTACTACTACTACAATAACAACTACTACTACTACTACAACTACTACCACAACTACTACTACGATTACTACCCGTACCACTACTAATACTACTCGAGCTACTAATACTGCTACTACTACTACTTTTACTATTACTGCTGCTATAACTGCTATGACTACTACTACTAGTACTTCTACTACTATTAGTATTGCTACTACTGCTGCTGCTACTACTACAACTCCTACTACTGCTACTACTACTGCTAATATTACAACAACAACAACAACAACTACTACTGCTGCTGCTGCTATTACTACTACCTTTACTACTACTACTACTACTACTACTACTACTACTACTACTACTAGTACTACAACAACTACTACTACTGCTGCTACTATTAGTTCTTGTCCTACATCTATTTCGGCTACTTCTGCAACTAATACCACCACCACAACTACTACTACAAACTACTACTACTACTACTACTACTACTTCTACTACTTCTTCTAAAACTTCTACTTCTACAAACACTACTACAGCCATTAGTACTACTACTACCACAACTACTATTGCTATTGCTACTACTACTATTGCTACTACTACTACTACTGTAGCTGCTATTGCGACTATTGCTACCACTGCTGCTACTACTCCTACTTTTATTGTTACTACTATTACTACTGCTACCACTACTACCGCTGCTACTACTACTACTAATACTACTATAACTAGGTCTACTATCGCTACTGTTGCTACTAATAATACTACTCTCAATACTTCTCCTACTACTACTACTACTACAACTACTACTACTGCTACTTCTACTTCTACTACTACTAGTCCTCTTACTAGTTCTCCTACCATTACTATTACTATTGCTACTACTTCTGCTACCACTACTACTGCTACTACTATTGCCACTACTGTCACTACTACTGCTACAACAACAACAACAACAACTACTACTACTACTACAATAACTACTACTACAATTGCTACGGCTACAACTCTCAGTACTGCTATTGCTACGACTGCTTCAACTGCAACTGCTACTACTACTACCACTACTACTACTAATGCTAAAACTATTATTGCTACTGCTACTACTACCGCAACTGCTGCAGCCACAACTACTACTAGTGCTACTGCTACTACTCTTGCTAATACAACTTATACTACTACTGCTGCTACAACTACCACTACTACTTTTACTACTACTGTTACTACTACTACTACTACTGCTGGCACTACTACTTCGACTATTGCAACTGCTACTTCTACTTCTACTACTACTACAATCACTACTACAACTAAAGCAACTACTGCTACAAGGGCTACTTCTACTACTACTCCTCTTACTACTAATACTACTTATGCTACTAAAAATAATACTACAACTAATACTACTACTACAACACTACTATTACAAATACTACCACTACAGATACTAATAAGGTTAATACTATCACTACTACTACTACTACTTCTCCTACTTCTACTTCTACAATTGCTACCACTATTGCTAGTACTCCTACCATTGCCGCTATTGTTGTTACTACCGCAACAACTTCCATAAATACTACTATTGCTACTATTGCTGCTACTTCTCCAACTACTACTACTTTTGCTACTACTACTGCTTCTGCCACTACTACTGCTACTACTGCTATTTCTGCTACTATTACAGCTATTGCCGCTACTGCTACTCCTACCACTGCAATTGTAGCTACTACTGCTAGTACTACTACTGCTGCTACTTCTAATCCTATTACAACTCCTTCTCTTGTAGCTATTCCTACAACTACTCCGACTCCTACTACTTCTGCTACTACTACTGGCACAACTACTAATACTACTATGACTACAACTATTGCAACTACTTTTGCTGCTTTTACTGCTACTTCTCTTTTTGGGACAATAACAACTACTACTAGTCCTGTTACCAATACTACTACCACTACGACTACTACTACTACTACTGCTACTACTACTATTATTACTTCTACTACTACTACAATGTCTACTACTGCTACTAATACTCCAACTACTACAACAACTGCTACTATAGCTACTATTATTACTACAACTACTTCTACTGCTACTACTACTCCGTTTATTACTACTGATATTGCTACTACTATAACAATGACTACTACTACTTATACTACTACTACTACAGTAGGTACTACAGATTCTACTACTACTACTACTACTACAACAGCTACTACTACTACCTCTACTCCAACAACTACATTCACTGCTGCTACTACTGCTACTACTACTATTACTACTACTACTACTATTGCTGCTATTACTGTTTCTACTACTACTGCTGCTACCACAATTCCTTCTACTACTACTACTGCAGCTACTGCTACTACACATACTACTATTGCTACTACTGCTTCTATTTCTCCTACTAATACTACTGTTGCAACTACTGCGACTACTACTACTACTACGACTACTACTACTATTACTACCACTACTACTGCTGCTGCTGCCACAGCTACTACTACTACTACTACTCCTCATTCTACTACTATTGCTACTACTATTGCTGCTACAACTATTGCTACTACTACTTCTCTTACCGCAACTACAACTATACTACTTCAATACCTACCACTACTACTACTTGTACGATAGCAGCTACTGCTGCTTCTACTACAACTACTCCTGGTACTAATGTAAGAATTAGTGCTAGTTCTACTACTTTTGCTACTAGTACTACTACTATTGCCGCTACTACTACTACTGCTACTACAACAACAGCTATAACTACTACTGCTACTATCACTACTACTACTGCCACTATTACTAATGTGGCTACTACTACTTTTACCACTACTCCTAATAATACAACCACAACTATTGTTGTTGTTCCTGCTAATACAACTACTATGACTACTACTGTCGTTGTTGTTGTTATTGCTACCACTTCTCCTACTACTATGACTTCTCCAACTATTACTGCTACTGCTACTGCTTCTACTTCTACTACACTGCTACTACTTCTAGCACTACTACTACTACTAGAACTAGTGCTATTGCTACTTCTCCTATGGCTACTGTTATTATTACAACTAATGTAGCTACTAATGCATCTCCTACTAGTGTTACTACTACTAGAAATTCTACTACAACTACTATTACAATTACTACTACTACTAATACTACTACTACAACTACTACTATTTCTCCTCCTACTACTGCTGCTGCTACTACATCTACTACTACAACTACTGCTACTGCTACAACAACAATAACTACTACAACTACCACTACAACTACTACTACAACTTCTACTACAACTGCTGCCACTATTAAAATAACTAAAACTACTGCTACCACTATTCCTCCTACTACGACTACTGCTACTGCTACTTCTACTTCTATTACTACTGCAACAACTAGTACTTCTACAACTACTACTGCCACTATTATTACGACTACTACAGCAACTACTACTATTACTGCTACTACTACAACTATAACTTCTCCTCTGCTACTACTACTACTTGTGCTCCTGATACTATTACTGCTCCTAAGGCAACAACTATTACTACGACTACTACTACTACTATTGCTGCTGCTACTGCTACAACAGTTGCAATTGCAACTGCTACTACTAGCGCTACTACTACTACTCCAAATACTATTATGACTACTAATACTGCAATAATTGCTACTACTACTACTACTATAGCTACTACTACTTCTACTACAACTACTACAACAACTACTAATATTATTACCACAACTAGTACTGCTACTTCGACTTTTGCTACTACTGCAGCTACTACGACTACTACTTCTACTGCTGCAACTGCTACTACAATAGCTCCTGCTACTACCATAATAACTACTACTACGATTACTAGTACTACTACTACCACTCTTGTTGCTACTAATGCTGCTACTACTAATACTTGTACTATAGCTAATGCTACTGCTACTACAATGACTACTACTGCTCCTATTGCTACTGCTGCTATAGCTACTACTACTATGACTACTACTATTGTATTATTACAATAAGTACTTCCACTACTACTACTTCTACTACAAATACTACTGCTACTACTACTGCTTCTACAGCTACTACTACTACAACCACTACTATTGCCGCTGCTACTACTACTCCAACTACTATTATGACTATTAATACTACTGCTACGACTACTACTACTACTATTGCTTCTACTCCATCTTCTCCCCCTACTACTAC
The DNA here is from genome assembly GCA_005019695.1 of Trichopus zeylanicus subsp. travancoricus. Lineage (NCBI taxonomy): Eukaryota > Viridiplantae > Streptophyta > Magnoliopsida > Dioscoreales > Dioscoreaceae > Trichopus > Trichopus zeylanicus. Next base: position 5,952 of record RXID01022341.1, read on the forward strand.
TTCTACTACTATTATGACAATAACTACTAATATTATTACCATGACTACTACTGTTGCTACAATGACTACTGTTACTGCTACTACTACTTCGACATTCACTACTACTGCAGCTAATATGACTACTACTACTACTACTGCAACTGCAACTACCACAACTCGGGCTACTACTACAACAACTACTACTGGAATTACCACCACTACTACTACCACTATTATTGCTACCACTGCTGCTACAACAAGTACTTCTACTATAACTAATGCTATTGCTACTATAATCAGTACTACTACTCCTATTACCACTACTGCTACTGCGACTACTGCTACCACTACTACTACTACTATTATTACAAGTATTACTACCGCCACTACTACATTTGCTACAAATACTGCTGCTGCTACTGCTACTTCTACAACAACTACTACTAATACCACTACAACCTCTACAACACACACTACTACTAGTACTACTACTCCTACAATGACAACTACTACGACTGCTATTGCTACTACTATTGCTTCTACTACTACTACTGCTACGACTATTGCTACTATTACTTCTGCTACTACCACTGCTACTGCTACTACCACAACAACTACTACTAGCACTTCGAGAGATACTGCTACTACAACTGCGGCTGCTATTACTAGTACTACCGCTACTACTACTAATCCTACTACAACAACTACTGCTACTGCTACTACTACTATTGTTGGTGCTACTACTAAAACTACTACTCCTACTACATCTCCAACTACTACTACTACTATAACAACTACAACTGCTACAACTAATACAACTAATTCGACTACTACTACCGTTGCTCCTACTACTTTTCTTACTTCTACTACTGCTACTGCTTCTACTATTGCTACTACTACTACAACAACTCCAGCTACTATTGTTGCTACTACTACTACTACTAGTGCTACTACTACTACTCTTGCGACTACTACAACTACTACTACCACTGCTACTACAACTTGACTGGTTCTACTACCACTGCTACTACAACTATTACTTCTACAACTACTTCTACTAATCCTACTTTTACAACTACTGCTACTACCACTACTACTTCTACAACAACTACTACTTGTGATACTATTTCTTCTACTATATCTATGACTACGACTACTACCACTATTGATACTAATGCTACTAGTGCTACAACAATAATAACTACTACTCCTATTGCAACTATTGCTACTAATACCACTAACATGCTGCTGCTGTAGCTACCACTACCACCACGACTACTATGCCTACTCCTATTGCAACTACTGCTACTACTGCTGCTACTACTGTTGCCACTACTGCTTCTGCTGGTACTACAACAACTACAACTACTACGATTATTGTTCTTGTTGTTGCTGTTACTTCTACAACAACAATAACTACTACTACTACTACTACTATTACTACTGTCGCTACTGCTATTGCTGCTGCTATGGCTGCTAATGTCACAATTGCAGCTACTACGACTACCACACCTAATTCTTCTCCAACTACTACCACTGTTGCTACTACCACTACCGCTACTACAATGGCTATTGGTTCTACCAATACTTCTACAACAACTACTACTACTACTGCTACTTCTACAACCACTATTACTCACAATACTATTTCTACTACTATAACTATGATAGCTACTTCTACCACAACTACTACTATTGCTACTACTATTGTAGTACTACTATTCCAACTACTAGGATAACTATTACTACTACTACTACTACTTTTACTACTAGTACTACTGCTGCTGCTACTAATTCTGCTACTACTACTACTACTTCGGCTACAGCCACAAATAATACTTCTACTACTGCTTCTACTATTGCTACTATGACAGCCACTTCTGTTACTACTACTACGACTACTTCTACACAGCTGCTTCAACAACTACTAGTACTACTTTTACTGCTACTACAGCTGCTGCTGCTGCTGCTACTGCAAATATTATGACTACAACTACTTCTACTTTAGATACTACTTCTATTCCTCCTACTACTATTACTACTGCAACTACTTATGCTACAACTACTATTGCTATTGCTCCAATTGCTACTATTGCTGCTACTACTACTGCTACTATTGCTGCTAGTACAACTATTACTATTGCTATTACTACTACTACTACTACTGCTGTTGCTTTAACAACTACTACTACTATAACTACTAAGTGGCTAATAATAATACTGTAGATACTACTGCCACTACTACTACTACTAAGTCTATTGCTTCTACTACTATTACTACTTCAACTACTAGTATGACTTATGATACTACTATTACTATTGCTACTACTACTACAAATACGACAATGCTACATCTTCGACTACAACAACTACTACTACTACCACGACTACTTCAGCTACAACAACTACTGCTAGTACTTTTGCTGCAACTACTATTGCAACTGCTGCTAATACCACTACTACTACTACTGCTACTACTACTGCTTCTACTTTTATTAATGCTCCTACAATTACCGCTACTACTACTAATACTACTGCTGCTGTTACTACTACTACTACTACTACAATTCCCACGACCACCCAAACTACAGGCCGCTACAACTGCTACTACTACTATTGCTACTATTATTACTACTACCACTACTACTACTACTACTACTACTACTACTACTACCACTACTACTAATACTACTACTGCTACTACTACTACTACTATTGCTACAACTACTGCTTCTACGACTTCTAATAGTACTAATAAATTACTACTACTATTACTATTGCTACTACTACTTTTACAATTGCCACTACTACTACTTCTACTGCTGCTCCAACTACTGCTACTACTCCACCTACTACTACTACTACTACTATTACTTCTACCACTCCTACTATTACAACTACTACTATTTCTACTACTTTTACTACTGCTTCTCATACTCCTGTTACTACCCCAACTACTACTACTAGTACTCCAATTACTACTACTACTACTACTACTACGACTAGTACCACTACCACTACCACTACTACCCCAACTGTGACTCCTTCTACAACAACAACTACTACTAATAATAATAATAGTAATAGTAATAAAAATAATAATGATCCAACTAGTACTTCTACTACAACTACTACTTCCACTAATACTACTACTACAACTACTACTGCTACTGCTACTTCTACAACTTCTGCAACTACTACTACACTACTACTACAACTATAACAACTAGTACATATACTACTCCTTCAAGTACTACTACTACTACTACAACTACTACTACCACTACTACTACTCCTAATACTACTAGTACTTTTACAACCTCAACTACTTCTACGAGTACCACTAATCCTAATACTATTACTACCACTCCAACTACTACAACTACTTCTTCTACTACTACTACTTCTACAACTACTACAACTACAACAAGTACAACAACAAGGACGATTACTACAACTACAACTATTTCTAATACGACTACCACTACTACTACAACAACTGCTATGTCTACAGCTACTACAACAACAACTACAACTGCTACTACTGATGTTGCTACTGCTACTCCTCCTACTACTACTATAGCAACAACTACTACTAATACTACTACTTCTACAAGTACTACCACTACCACTACTACCACTATGGCTACTATTATTGCTACTACAACTACTATTTCCACTATCGCTTCTACTACAACAACTACTACTACTGCTGCTGCTGCTACTAGTAATTCTATTACTAGTTCTATTACTACTACTAAAACAACAACAACCACTACAACAACAACAATAACCACTACTACTACTACTACTACTACTACTACTACTACTACTACTACTACTACTACCACCACCACCACTACAACTACAACTACTACTACAACGGTTTCTGCAACTTCTACTAGTACTACTGCAGCTACTACTGCAACTATCATAACTACTACTACTACTACTACTACTACTACTAGTACTACTACAACTACCATCACCACTACAACTACAACTACTACTACTACGGCTTGTGCAACTTCTACTAGTACTACTGCAGCTAATACTGCAACTATGACAACTGTTGCTTCTACTTCTTCTATTACTACTACTATTGCTACTACTACTACTACTACTAGTACTACTATTTCTACTGCTACTTCTACTTCTACTTCTACAACTACTACTTGTACTACAACAACAACCACTACTACTCCTGCTACTGCTGCTTCTACTACTACAACTACTTTTGCAACTACTACTCCTACAACTACCTCTTCTACTTCTCGTACTGCGACAATTGCAGCCACACTACTACTATAACTACTTCTACCACAACAACAACAACAACAACAATAACTACAACACTACTACTATAACTACTTCTACCACAATAACAACAACAACAACAACAACAACAACAACAACAACAACAACAACTACTACTACTACTACTACTACTACTACTACTACAACAGCAACAACAACAATAACAACAACTACAACTACCACCACCACTACAACTACAACTACTACTACTTCGACTTCTGCAAGTTCTACTAGTACTACTGCAACTACAACAACTGCTGCTTCTACTTCTATTACTAGTAATATTGCTACTACTACTACTACTACTAATACTATTTATACTGCTACTTCTACTTCTACTTCTACAACTACTACTAGTACTACAACAACAACCACTACTACTCCTACTACTGCTGCTTCTACTACTACAACTACTCTTGCAACTACTACTCCTACAGCTACCTCTACTACTTCTCCTACTACAACAACTACAGCCACACTACTACTATAACTACTTCTACCACAACTACAAGTACTACTACTCCTACTACTATTACGACTAATGACTACTACTAGTACAAATACTACTATTTCTACGACAACTACAACTACTGTTACTACTACTATTACTACTACCCGAACAACTAATACTGCTACTACTACTTCTACTACTATTACTACTACTACTACTATAACTTCTACTATAATAACTACTACTGCTACAACTTCTACTACTACTACTACTGTTGCTACTACTATTTCTAATATAGTCTGAAAATAACTCCTATAATTACTTTGGATAGTAGTATTATTACTAGTACCGCTACTCATATTACTGGTACTGCTACTACTACTACTGCTACGACTTCCACTACTACTAAAATTGCTACTACTACTGCTACTTTTACTACAACTACTTCTGCTACAGCTTCAATTGCTACTACTACTACTACTACAAGTATGACTACTACTCCTGCTACTGCTAATAATATGACTACTACTAGGCCTGCTACTACAACTGCTACTACTAGTACTGCTACTGCTACTGCAACAACCTCTACAACTACTAACATAGCTACTACTACTACACTACTACTACAACTACAAATACAAGCAATGCTACAAATACAGCTACTATTGCTACTGCTACTTCAACTACTACTACTACTTCTATAACTACTGCTACTTTTGCCACTAATGCTACTAGTACTATTACTGCCACAACTACTTATACTACTACTACACTACTAATACTAGTACTATTACTGCTACAACTACTATTTCTACTGAGCTACTACTACTACTACTACTACTAATAACACAGTTAATACTACTGCTAATACTACAAATACTACCAGTACTACTACTACAACAACAACTACTGTGATTGTTGCTGCAACTACTACTGCTAAAATAGTTACTACTACCACGACTACTATTGCTACTACTACTACTTCTACTACTACTACTACTACTACTACTACTACTACTACTACTACTACTACTACTACTACCACCACTACTACTATTGCTACTACTACTACGACTACTACTATTACAATTACTACTACTATTGCTACTACTGCTGCCACTACTCCCACTACTACTACTACTATTATTACTACTAATTCTACTATAACTCCTACTTCTGCTACTAATATTATTAATACTACTACTACTACTACTATCACTTCTATAGCTACAATTGCAACTACTACTACTACTACTACTAATACATCTACTGCTAAAATGCTACTAGTACTATTACTTCTCCCATTGCAACTATAGGTACTACTATAACTACTTCTACGACTACTACTACTTCTCCTACTGCAACTATAGGTACTTCTACTACTAATATTACTACTAATTCTACTATTACTACAACTGCTTCTATTACTACTAGTACTACTGCTACTACTACTATTATAAATACTACTTAAATAACTTCTACTACTACTACTACTACTTCTACTTCTACTACTACAACTACAACTACTACAAATACAACTAATACTACTACTACTACTATTACTGCTACTACTATGACTACTACTACTACTACCACTACCACTACTACTACCTCTACTACTACTACTACTACCTTAACTACTACTACTGTTGCTACAACTACTACACTACTACTACAACTACGTAGCAACTACTACTACTATTGCTCATACTAATACTACTACTTCTTCTACTACTAGTAGTGCTTTAACAACTACTAGTAGTGCTTTAACAACTACTTCTACTAGTACTTATACAACAACAACTACTACTACTAATACTACTACTACTCATACTCATACTCCTACTACTACTTATACTACTAGTACTGCTACTACCACTACTACTACTTTTACTACTACTACTATTGCTACTACTTCTACTCTTATTGCTACTACTATTACTACTCCTACTACTACTGTTACTACTTTCACTCCTACTTCGACTACTACTAGCAATACTAATAGTTTGATGCCTACTACAACAACTACTACTACTCCTCCTCCTCCTCCAGCTACTACTACTTCTATAACATCTAGTGCTACTACTCAAACTCTAACCCCTAGAACTACTCCTACAACTACTTCTGCTATTAGTAGTAGTTATAAAATTTTTAGTAATATTAGTAGTCTGAGTAGTAGTAGGAGTGGGAGTCGGCGTAGGAGTAGTAGTACTAGTAGTAGCAGTAGTAGTGGTAGTACTAGTCATAGTAGTAGTACTAATAGTAGCAATAGTAGTAGCAGGAGTAGTAGTTGTAGTAGAAGTAGTAGTAGTGATTATAGTAGTAGTAGTAGTAGCAGCCATACTAGTAGGAATAGTAGCAATAGTGTTAGGTGTAGTAGTTATAGTAATAGTAGTAGTTGTCATAGTTGGAGTAGCAGGAGCTGTAGGAGTTATAGTTATGGTAGTTATAGAAGTAGAAATAGTAGTTGTAATAGTTGTATTAGTAGTAGTTGTAGTAGGATTAGTACTAGTAGTATTTGTATTAGTAAAAGTAGTAGTAATTGCAGTAGTATTTGTACTACTAGTAGTAGTAGTAGTAATAGTAGTAGTAGTAACAAGAGCAATAGCAGTAGCAAAAGTTGCAGTAGTAGTTCGTGTAGAAACTATAGTAGTAGTAGTTATCATTATTGTAATGGTGGTAGTAGTTGTAATAGTGATAGTAGTAGTCGTAGTAGCAGTAATATAAGCAGTAGTAGTAATGGTAGTAGCAGTAGTATGAGGGGAAGTGGCAGTAGTAGTAGCAGTCGTAGTAGTAGTAGTAATGGTAGAAGCAGTAGCAGTGGTTGTAGCAACAATAGTAGTAGCAAAAGTAGTAGTAGTAGGAGAAGTTATAGTAGCTGTAGTACTAGTAGCAACAATAATAGCATCAGTAGAGTAGTTATAGTAGTAGTAGTAGTAGTAGTTTTAGCAACCATAATCATAATAATTATTATAGTTGTAGTAGCAGTAGTATTACTAGTAGTGGCAGTAGCAATAGTAGCAATAATAGTAGGGGTAGTAGTAGCTGCAGGAGTAGTAGTAGTGATAGTAGTAGTAGTAGCAGCTGTAGTAGTAGTTGTTGTAGTAGTATTAGTAATAGTAGTTGCAGTAGCAAAACTCGTAGTAGTAGTAGTAGGAGTAGTAGTAGTAGTAGTAGTAGTAGTAGCAATAGTAGTAGCAATAGTAGTAGTAGTAGCAATAGTAGTAGCAGTAGTAGTGGTGGTGGTAGCACTTGTAATAGTAGTAGTAGTCAGAAAAGTAGTAGCAGTAGTACAAGTAGTAGTAGTAGGAAAAGCAGAAGCGGTAGTAGTAGTAGCGAAAGTAGTAGCAGTAGTATAAGTAATAGTAGAAAAAGCAGAGGTAGTAGTAGTAGCAGTTATAATAGTAGCAAAAGTATTAGAAGTGGGGGAAGCAGTGGTAGATGTTGGTGTAGTAGAAATAGCAACCACAGTAGTAGCAGCAGCAGTAGCAGTAGTTACATTAGTTGTAGGAGTAGGGGTAATAGGAATAGTAGTAGTAGTAGTATCAGTAGTAGTAGCAATAGTGGCTTTAGTAGCTGCAGCAATAATAGTAGTAGTAGCAATAGCAGTAGTAGTTGTAGAACTTACAGTAGTAGCAGCAGTAGTACAAATAGTAGTAGTAGTAGTAGTCGTAGCAGTAGCAGTAGTAGCAGTTATAGCTACAGTAGCATTAATAGTAATAGCAGTAGCAGAAGTTGCAACAGTAGTAGTTGTGGTAGTAGTAGTATTAACAATAGTCCCAGTAGTAGTAGTAGTGGTAGTAGTGGTACTACTAGTAGTACTCATAGCAAAAGTAGTAGCGATAACACAAGTAGTAGTAGAAGTAGAAGCAGTAGCAGTAGTAGTAGCAGTCATTGTAATAGCAATAGTAGTAGTAGGAGATGTTGTAGTAGTAGTATTCGTAGTAGAAGTAGGCGCAGCTACAACAAAAGCTATATTTGAAGTAGTTGTAGTAGCTGCAACAGTAGTAGTAGAAGTAGTAGTCGTAGTAGTAGTTGTTGTTGTTGTTGTTGTAGCAGTAATAGTAGCAGCTGTTGCCGCAATAGTGGTAGTGGTAGTAGTAGTAGGAGGAGTAATAGCAGAAGTAACAAAAGCCTTAGTTGTTGTAGAAGTAGTTGTGGAAGTAGTAGTAGTAGTAGTAGTAGCACAAGTAACAATAGTAGTAGCAGTAGTAGAAGTAGTACTAATAGTACTAGTGGTCATATTAGTAGGAACAGTACTAGTATTAGTAATTGTTGTAGTAGTACCAGCAGCTATAGTAATATTAGTAGTTCTTATATTAGTCGTAGTTGTTATAGTAGTTGTAACAACAGTTGCAGCAATTGTAGCGGTAGTAGTAGTACTAGTAGTAGTAGTAGTAGCAGCAACAGAAGTAGCCATAGCAGTTGTTGTAGTTGTAGTAGTAGAAGTAGTGGTAGCAGTAGTAGCTACAGTTGTAGTTATTGTAGTTGTAGTTGTAGAAGTTGACGCAGCAGCAGTAGTAGTAGTTGTTATTGTAGTAGTAGTACGAGTGGTAGTTGTAGTAGTAGTAGTAGCAGAAGTGGCAGAAGTAGTAGTAGTAGTGGTAGTAGTAGTAGCAGTAATAGTAGTAGTAGTAGTAGTAGCAGCAACAGTAATAGTAGAAGTAGTAGTAGTACTAGTAGTAGTAGCAGAAGTTATAGTAGCTGCAATAGAAGTAGTAGTTGTAGTATGAATAGTTACAGTAGTAGTACCTTTTGTGGCAGCAGAAGCAGTCATAGTAGTGGTAGTAGTGGTAGTAGTAGTAGCCGTAGTAGCAATAGTAGTAGTAGCAGTAGCCATAGCAGTAGTAGCAGAAGTAGTAGTGGTAGTGTTGCACTAATAGTAGTAGAAGTAGTAGTCGTAGTATTGGCACAAGTACAAAAAATAGTGTAGCAGCAGTAATTGTACTAGCAAAAGTAGTAGTAGTATTGGAAGTTGGAGTAGTCATAGTAGTTGTAGTGCTTGTAGTAGTTGTAGAAGCAATATTAGTAGTTTCAGTAGTAGTAATAGTAGTAGTAGTAGTTATAACAACAAAAGTAGCAGATGGAGTAGTCGTTGTAGTAGTAGTAGTAGTAACAGGTGTAGTAGAAGTAATAGTAGTAGATGTAGCAGTAGTAATAGTATTGGCAGATGTAGTTGTTGTTGAAGTAGTAGTAGCAGCAGCAGTGGTAGCAGTATTAGTAGTCGTAGTAGTAGTAGTAGTAGTAGTGGTAGCAGTATTAGTCGTAGTAGTAGTAGTAGTAGTAGTAGTAGTAGTATTAGTAGTAGTAGTATTAGCATTAGTTATAATAGTAGCAGTAGCTGTAGTAGTAGTAGTTGTTGTAGTAGCAGAAGTGGCAGAAGTATAAATAGTAGTAATTATAGTTGTAGAAGTAGTAGTTCTAGTAGTAGTAGTAGTAGTAGTAGTAGTAGTAGTAGTAGTAGTAGTAGTAGTAGTAGTAGTAGTAGTAATAGTAGTATTCGTGGTAGAACGAGTAGTAGCTGTTGCAGTAGTACTAGTAGGAGAAGTTGTAGTAGTAGGTGTAGTAGTATTATTACCTATAGCAGCAACAACAGTAGTAGTAGCAGCAGCAGCGGTAGCGGTAGTAGTGGTGGTGGTGGTGGTAGTAGTAATAGCCGTAGTAGCGACAGTAATAGTATTAGTAGCAGTAGTAGTGGTAGTAGAAGTAGCAGCAGTGACAATAGTAGTATTAATAGTAATTAAAGCTGGAGCAGTAGTAGTAGGAATAATAGGAGCCGTATTAGTAGTAGTAATTGTAGTTAAAGCTATAGTAGTTGTGGTACTAGTAGCAGCAGTAGTAGCAGGTGTAGGGGTGGTGGTGGTGGTAGTAGTAGCAATAGAAGTAGTAGGAGTAGTAGTCGTTGTTCTAGCAGTAGTAGTTGTAGTAGTTAGAGTGGTGGTAGGGGTAGGAGTTGGAGTAGGAGTAGTAGTAGGAGTTGTAGTAGTCGTAGTATTACTAGTAGGAGTAGGAGTAGTGGTGGTAGTATTAGTAGTAGTAGCAGTAGTAGTAGGAGGCAGAGGAGGAGGAGGAGGAGGAGGAGGAGCAGAAGTAGTAGTAGCAATAGTAGTAATAGCAGCAACAGCAGCTGTAGTAGCGTTGTAGTAGTAGTAGTAGACGTTGCATTACTTGTAGCAGTAGTAGTAGTAGTATTACTAGTGGTAAAATAAGTAGTAGAAGTAGTATTCGTAGTAGAAGTTGTAGGAGTTTTAATAGCAATAGTAGTAGTAGTAGTAATAGTAGAAGTAGTAGCAGTAATATTAGGAGTAGGAATAGTAGTAGTAGTAGTAGTCGTAAAAGTAGTAGCAGTAGTAGTGGTAGAAGGATTGGTAGGTGTAGTAACAGCCACAGCTGTAGTTTTAGGTGAAGTTGTAGTAGTAGAAGTTGTACACGTAGAAGTAGTAATAGTTGTAGTCGTAGTAGTAGTTGCTGTAGTAGTCATAGTAGTAGTCGGAGCTAGAGTAGTAGTACTAGTACTAATAGTAGTAGTAGTAGTAGTCGTAGTAGTAATAGCAACAGTAGTAGTAATAGTAGTAGTATTAGGAGTGGCAGTCGTTATAGCAGTAGTAGTTTTAGTATTAAGAGGACGAGGACTTGTAGTAGTAGTAGCAGTAGTAGTAGTCGTAGTAGTAGTAGTAGTAGTAGTAGTAGTAGCAGCAACAGCAGCAGCAGCAGCAGTAGCAGTAGTAGTAGTCGTAGTAGCAGCAGCAACAGTAGTAGTAGTGGTGGTACTAATAGTAGTAGTAGTGGGTGTGGTTGAAATAGTAGAGCAGTAGTAGTGCTTGTAGTAATAGTCATAGTAGTAGTAGTTGTTGTTGTTGTTATTGTTGTTGAGTAGTGGAGGTAGTATTGACTGGAGCAGTAGTAGTTGTTGTTGCTGTTGTAGTGGTAGTAATAATAGTAGAAGTAGAAGTTGTAGTTGTTGTAGTACAGGTAGTACTTGAAGGAGTAGTAGTAGAAGTCGTAGTAATAGTAGTAGTTGAAGTAGTAGTAGTAATAGTTGCAGTAATAGTAGTAGTAGTTGTAGTAGTCTTAGTAGCAGCAGTAGTAGCAGTGGCAGTAGGAGTAGTTGTAGTAGTAGTGGTAGTTATAGTTTTAGTAGTGGTAGTCGTAGTTGTTGTTGTTATTGTTGTTGTAGTAGTAGTAGTGGTGGTACTAGTAGGAATAGTGGCAACTGTACTAGTAGTAAAAGTAGTAGTAGTTGTTGTTGTTTTACTTGTAATAGTAGTTGTAGTAGTAGTATCTAGTAGTAGTAGTAGTAGTAGTAGTCGTAGTAAAAGCAATAGAAGTAGTAGTAGTAGTAGTAGTAGTAGTCGTAGTACTTGTAATAGTAGTAGTTGTTGTTGTTGTAGTAGCAATAGAAGTGGTAGCGATATTACTAGTTGAAGTTGCAGCTGCTGCAGTAGTAGTAATTGTAGTAGCAGTCATAGCAGTAGTAGTGGCAATAGTAATAGTAGAAGTAGCAGTTGTCGCAGTAGTAGAAGTAGTAGTAGAAGCTGTAGCACTTGTAGTGGCAATAGTAGTAGTTGTTGTAGTAGTAGCATTAGTAGTTGTAGTAGCAATAGTCGCGACAACAACCACAGTAGTTGTAGTATTTGTTGTTGTGGAAGTAGTATTAGTAGCCGCAGTAGTGGTAGTCATAGTAGTAGTAGTAGCAATAGTAGTAGAAGTAAAAGTAGTAGTAGTTATAGTAGTAGTAGTAGTAGTAGTAATATTAATAGTAGCAGCACTATCGGTAGTAGTAGTAGTATCAGTAGTTGTAAAAGTAGCAATAGTAGCCGCAGTAGCATTAATAGTAGCAATAGTAGTAATAGTAGCAATAGTAGCAGTAGTAGTAGTAATAGTAGCAATAGTTGCAATAGTAGTAGTAGTAGCAGTCGGTGTAGGAGTAGTAGGTGTAGTTGTAGTAGTTTTAGAAGTATTACAAGTAGTAGTTGTAGTAATTGTAGCAGTTGTTGTTGTAGTAATAATTGTAGTAGTAGTAACTATTGTTATAGTAGTAGTTGTTGTAGTAATAGTAGTAATATTTGTTGTTGTAGTAATATTAGTAGTAGTTGTTGTTGTTGTAGTAATAGTAGTAGTAGTAGTAGTAGTAATAGTAGAGTAGTAGTAGTAATAGTAGAATAATAGCAGCAGTGGTTGCAGTAATAGCAATAGTAGTAGGAGTGCTAGGAGGAGTAGTAGTAGTACTAGTAGTAGAAGTAGCAGTAGTTGTAGGAGTATTAGGATTAGTAGTAGTATTAGTAAGAGCAGCTATAATGCTATTTGTAGGAGTAGTCATGGCAATTGTTGTAGGAGTAGTAGTAGGATTATTAGTAATAGTAGTAGTAGTTGTTGTTGTTGTAGTTGTAGTAGTGGCATTAGTGTTAGTAGTAGTAGTACCCGTAGTAGGAGTAGTAGTAGTAGTTATAGTAGTAGTAATAATAATAATATTAGTAGTAATAGTAGTATTAGTAGTAATAATAGGAGCAATAGTAGTAGTTGTACTAGTAGAAATAGTAGTGGTACTACTAGTAGTAGTAGTACTAGTAGTATTAGTAGTGGAAGAAGTAGTAGTAGCAGTAGCAATTGCATTATTAGTAGCAACAGTAGTAGTAGTAGTAGTTATGTTAGTAGTAGTATTAGTAGGAGTTCTAGTAGGAGTATTAGTTGGAGTTATAGTTGTTGGAGTAGTGCTAGCAGTAGTAGTTCTACCATTAGTGGTACTTGTAGTGGTTGTTGTTGTTGTTGTAGTAGCCATGACAATTATAGTAGTTGTAGCAGTAGTAGTACGTATAGTAGGTGTAGTATATGTAGGAGCAGTTGTAGTACGAATAGCAGTAGCTATGGGAGTAGTAGTCATAGTAGTAGTAGGAGTAGAAGTTGTGGTATTAAAAGTAGTACAGTAGGAGTTGGAATAGTAGCAGAAGTAGTAGTAGTCTAGTAGGAATAGTAGTAGTAGTAGTAGTAGTAGTAGTAGTAGTAATAATAATAATAATAATAATAATAATAATATTGGTGGTAGTAGTAATAGTTTGTTGTAGCAACAATAGTAATATTAGTAGTAGCAGTCATAGTAGTAGTAGTAGTAGGTGAAGTAGTAGTTGTCTTACTAGGAATATAAGTATTAGTGTAGTAGTAATAGTAGTACTAACAACATTAATAGTAGTTGTTGTAGTAGCTCAAGTAGTAGTAATAGCAGCAGTAGTGATAGTGGTAATAGTAGGAGTGTTAGAAGGAGCGGTAGTACTAGGAGTAGTAGTAGTAGTAATAGTAGTCGCAGTAGCAGTGGTTGTGGGAGTAATAGTAGTATTAGTCATAGTAGTAGTTGTTGTTGTAATAGTATTATTATTAGTAGTAGTAGTGGAAGCAGTATGAGTAGTAGTAGTAGAGTAGTAGTAGTAGTAGTAGTAGGAGAAGTAGTAATAGTAGGAGAAGTATTAGTAGTATGAGAAGTAGTAGTAGCGGCAGTAGCTACAATAGTAATAACAGTATTTGTAATACCAGCAGTAGTAGTAGTATCAGAATTTATAGTAGTAATAATGGTAGTAGCATTAGTAGTAGTAGTAGTAGTAGTAGTAGTAGTAGGGGTTGTAGCAGTAGCAGTTGTAAGAATAGCGAGAGCAATAGTAGTAGTAGTAGTAGTAGCAGTAGCAGAAGTTATAGCAGTTGTTGCGGTAACAACAACAAAAGTTGGTGGAGATGTAGTAGTAGTTGTTGTTATTGTTATTGTAGGGGAAGTAGTAGTAGTAGCAGTAGAAGTAGTAGTAGTAGCAGTAGTAGTGGTTGTATGAGAAATAGTAGTGGCAGTAGCAGCAATAGCAATTGTTGCACTAGTAGTAGCAGCAATAGTATCAGAAGCAGTGGAAGTAGTAGCAGTAGTAGTGGAAGTAGTAAGAGTAGTAGATATAATAGTAGCAATTGTAGAAGTAGCATAATTAGCAGCAGCAGCAGTAGCAGTAGTAGTAGCAATAGCAGTGGTTCTAGTAGTAGTAGTACTAGTAGTAGTAGCAGTAGTACTAAGAGGAGCAGCAGCAGTAGAATAATTACTACTACTCCTACTCCTACTTGTGCTACTACTACTACTATTCCTACACATACTACTATTGTCACTTCTCCCACTCCTCCTACTACTACTACCACTTCTACAGCAACTGCTACTATTATTACTACTCTAAACCTATTCCTACTCTTGCTACAACAACTACTACTGCTCCTAATACAGCTACTCCTAATCCTGCTGTTGTTGCCATTGCTACGATAACTTCTACTACTGCTACACTGCTACTGCTGCTGTTACCTCTACTGCTACTCCTACTATGATTACTACTACTACTACTACTAGTCTTACTATTACTACCACAACCACTACTACTACTACTACTACTACTACCGTTGCTGCTGCTCTACTGCTACCATTACTACGAATACATCTACAACTCTGCTGCTTCTACTACTACTACTACTAAAACTTGTACAATTACAACCACTTCTACGACTACTGCTACTACTACTACTCTGACTACTACTACCACTATTACTATTGCAACAACAACTACTACTACTATAACTATGACAACGACTAATACTACGACTACGACTACTACAACTCCAACAACTACTATTATTACTGCTATTACTACTACTACTACAACTACTAATTCTAAATTACTACTACTGCTTCTACTGCTATTTCTACAACAACTACTACTACTACTACTAATACTACTATTACTACTACTACTACTACAACAACGACAACTACTACAACTATTACTACTACTGCTACTGCTACTGTTACTGCAACTACAACACCTTCCACTACTGTTACTGCTACTACTACTACTACTTCCATTACCACCAATGCTACTACTACTATTACTATAACAACAACTACTGCTGCTGCTACTACTACTACTTCGACTACTACTGCTACCACTAATACTACTATTAATGCTACTACTACTATTGCAACTATTCCTGCTCTGACTCCTACTACTACTACTTCTACTCCTACCATTCCTACTACTGCTCCTACTAGTACTAGCACTCCAACTCCTATTACTACTACTACTCTAACAACTACTACTTCAATTACGAGTACTACTAGTAGCACTACTACTACTACTATGACAACTACTTCTACTACCTCTATTTCAACTACTACTATTCCTACTACTACTCCCACTTCAACTCCTACAGCAACTACTGCTACTTCTGCTACTAGTATAACTGATGCTATTACTACCACAAAAACTACTACAACTCCAGCTTATACTGCGACTACAATGACTACTAATACTTCTATTACTACTATTACTGCTATAACTACAACTACTACAATTACTAGTTCCACTCATACGATTACTTCTACTTCTACTACTACTGCCGCTACTACTACTACCATGACTGCGAATGCCACTACTACTACTACAACAATAACTACTACTACTACTCCTACTGCTGCAGGTACTTCCACTACTGCTGCAACTACCATTGCGGCCCCTCCCGCCACTGCTATTGCAACTATTACTATAACTAATACGACTACTACTATTGCTACTACTACTACAACTACAACACCTACTTCAAATGCTGCTCCAAATACAAGTACTGATGGTACTACTACCAATACTATCTCTATTCCTAGACCCAGAACTGCTACTACTACTAATCCTACTACTACAAATGCTAGTATAACTGCTGCGACTACTCCTACAACTGCTACTAGTACAATTACTACTACTAGTACTACTGCTATTACAACTACTTATACTACTACTACAACAACTACTGCTATTACTATTGCTACTACTACAACTGCTACTTCGACAACTACTGCTACCACACAACTATTGCTCCTACTGCTGCTACAACTACTACAACCATTGCTACTACTATGACTACTCCTACTATTGCTACTACTACTACTACTACTGTTGTTGCTAGTGCTACTACTACTACTACTGCTAGTGATACTACTACTACTACTACTACTACTATTACTTCCACTGGCGCTACTACTACTACTACTACTTTCGCCACTACTGCTACTACTTCTACTACTACTATTGCTATTGCTACTACAACAATTTCTACTACTACTACTACCATAAATGCTATTTCTGCTATTGCTGCAACTGCTACAATTACTACTATTACAAACGCTACTACAGCTTTTGTTACTATTGCTCCAACTATTTCTACAGTAACCACTACTATTACCAGCATTACTGCTACTATTACTACTACAAATAATACTACTACTGTTACCACTACTACTACTATTGTTGCTGCTGTTGTCGCAACTATTGCTACTACTGCTCCTCCTCCTCCAACTACTGCAACTACTGCTACTACCAGTACTGCTACTACCACAACTTGTCCTACTACTACTATTGCTACTACTGCTAGAACTACTCTTACTATCACTGCTACTACTATTACTATTGCTGCGGGTACTACTACTACTACTACTACTATTACAACAACTACTGCTACTTCTACTATTGTTGTGGCTACTACTACTACCACTACTACTACTATAACAACACCTACTGCTACTTCTACTATTTTTCCTCTTACTACTACTGTTACGACTATTGCTACTACTCCTCCTCCTACTACTTCTACTACAACAAGAACAACAACTATGACTATTACTACCCCTGCCGCTCGTGCTATTACAACTACTACAACAACTGCTGCTACTACTGCTACCACTTCAGCTATTGCTATGACTGCTACTGCAACTACTGCTACGCCGGTTACTACTACTATTATTACTACTATATCTATGACTTCCACTACTACTGCTACTAGTACAACAACAACTACTACTGCTTCAACGGCTACTACTACTACTGCTACTACTATTACTCCTGTTACTACTGCTGCTACTACTACTTCTACTACTACCACCACTAATATTGCTTCTACAACAAGTACCACTACTACTACTCCTGCCTCCGCTGCTAGTACAAGGACAACTACGGCTGCTGCTGCTAGTACTACTACTTTTACTACTACAACTTTAGCTAGTATTACAGTTACCACCACTACTACTACTACTTTTATTACTACAACTACAACTACTATCACTGTTACCACCGCTAATACTACTGCTAGCTCTACAACTATTGCCACTACTACTATTACTCTTGCTAATAGTACCATTACCACTGTTTCGGCAACTTCTACTACTACTACTGCTGCTCCTATAGCAACTACTACTGCTACTCCTACAACTAGTACTACTACTACCACAACTACTACACCTACTACAATTACAACTGCTACTACAACTTATTCTACTACGACTAAAACAACAACTACTACAGCTACTTCTATTACCACCCCAAATTTTACTACTGCTCATATTACTTCACCTACTACTACTACTACTACAACTACTACTATTCCCTCTACTGCTACAGCTACAGCTATTTCTACTACTACTGCTACTACTATCCCTATTGCAACTACTGCTACTACTAATACAACAATAACAACTGCTACTCCTACTACTACGACCACTGCTACAACTACTATTACACCTACTAAAACTACTACTACTACTACTGTTGCTGCTTCCACTATTTGTGCTACTACTACAACTACAGTTACTCCTACTACAACTACTACTCTCACAACTACTATAAATACTTCTACTACTACAACTGCGGCTATTGCTACTACTACTACTAATACTACTTCTCCAACTACTAGTACTGCTGCTAATATTGCTAGTACTACTACCCCTACTGCTAGTACTATTGCAACTACAGCTTCTACAACTACTGCTACTACTACTACCTCGGCTATTATTACTACAACTCCTTTAACTACAACAACTACTACTGCTACTACTACTACACCTATTACTACTACTGCTACGATTGCTACTACTCCTACAACTACTACTCCTATTACCACTACTACTACTACTACCACCACCACCACCACTACTACTACTACTACTACTACTACTAATGTTACTACCACTACTGCTATTACTACTACTTCTACTACTATAACTACTACAACGACAATAATTGCTACAACTACTATGACTACTCCAACTAATACTGCTACTACTACTTCAACTGCTACTACTACTACAACTACTACTACAACTACTACTGCTACAAATACTACTACTGCTACTACTACTACTACTATTGCTCTTCAAACTAGTGATACAATAACCATTACTACTACTCCTACTCCTACTACTCCAACACCTACTTCTACTGCTACTACTACTGCTGCTACTACTAATAATATTACTACTACTACTACTCCTCCTCCTCCTCCTGCTACTACTACTACTAGTAGTAGTACTACTACTACTAGTAGTAGTACTACTACTACTACTGTTACGAGTACTACTACTACAACTGCTTTTGCTACAACTACTAGTAGTAGTAGTACTACTACTACTACTGTTACGAGTACTACTACTACAACTGCTATTGCTACTACTACTACTACTACTCCTCCTACTGTCGCAACTTCTCCAACTACAACTTCTACTTCAGCTATAACTACTGCTATTACTACTACTACTACAACAACAACAACAACTACTACTACTATTACAATTACTGCTACAAATGCTACCACTACTATTTTTACTGCTACAGCTGCACCTCTACTCCTACAACAACTACTTCTATTACATCTATGACCACTACTACTACTGCTACTACAATACCTATAGCTACTGTAACTAATATTATGGTTACCGTTACCACTACTACTCGACATACAACAAATGCTGCTAATACTACATATATTACAACTACAACGACTACTACTATTGCTACTACTACTACTATTGCTACTACTACTACTAGTACTACCACTGCTACTACTACTACTACTACTAGTACAAGCACTACTACTACTACTCCTTCTGCTACTAATATTACGACTACTACTGCTGCTGCTACTATTACAATGACTACTGCTACCACTACTACCACTGCTACTATTTCTATTACTACTATCACTGCTACTACTGCTACTATTGCTATAGCTACTACTACTTCTATTGCTGCTATCGCTACTACTACTATTGCTATTACGGTTACGACTACTACTAGAGCGGCTGCTACTGCTACACCACTACAACTGCTACAACAACAGCTTGCCCTACTACTACTACTACTACTACTACTACTACTACTACTACTACTACTACTACTATTGCTGCTACTAATACTACTACTGCTATTACTACAATTACTGCTACTATAGCTATACCTATTACTACTACTACTACTATTGCTACTGCTATTAGTGCTACTACTAGTTCTACTCCTACTACTCCTACTACTACTGCTACTGCTACTTCTGCTGCTACCACTACTATTTCGGGTACTAATGCTACTACTACTACAACTACAACTACAACAACTACTACTACATCTACTACTACTACTTTTCCTACTACTACTACTACTACTGCTGTTGCTGCTACAACACTGCTACTGCTTTTACTCTAATTACTATCTCTACTACCACTACAACTACTAACACAATTGATTCTCTTACTACTACTACTACTACTGCTACCATCACTACTACTACTCCTGCTACTATTTTTGCTACTACAGCTGCTGCTACTAGTACTACTACTATAACTTCTGCTACCACTACTGCTACTTCTACTACTACTACTACTAATACTACGATTACGACTAATACTACTGCCACTACTACTGCGACTTCTAGTAGTATTATTACTACTAGTACTTCCATTTTTGCAACTACTGCTCCTATTGCTACTCCTACTACTACTACTAGTACAACTACTTCTACTACCACTAGTGCTACAACTACTACTACTGCTGTTGCTGTTATTATTACTACTACTTCTACTACTACTTCTACCACTACTACTACCGCTGCAACTACAACTGCTACTACTACTACAACTGTTACTTCTACTACAATAACTACTATTACTACAACTGCGGCTACTACTAGCACTACTACTGCTACTGCTACTACTAGTACTACTACTACCACTACTACATCTGCAAGTTTTGTTACTACTGCTACTAATACTGTTGCTATAACTATTCCTACTCGTACTAATACCATTGCTTCTACTACTACTACTTCTACTACTAGTATTGCTACTAGTACACTAACTATGCTACTACCATTACTACTACTACTTCTACTACTATGACTACTACAACTACTACTTCTACTACTCTCACTACTACAACTACTATTACTTCTATCACTACTACAACTGCAACTACGGCTACTTCAACTATTATTAGTACAACTACTACGACTACTTCTTCTACTACAACAACAACTACTACTACTATTATTACTACAACTACTACTGCTACTACTACTACTTCTACTACTACTGCTACTTCTACTAATACTGCTACTACTATTACTGCTGTTGCTGCTACTAAAACTACTGCTTCTACTACCACTACTGTTGCGGCTCCTAGTACTACTATATTTACTACTACAACTACTACTATGGTTGCTACAACTACCACTACTATTTTTATGACCACTGCTACTACTACTACTATTACTATTATTATAAATACTGCTACATCTACTACAGCTGATGCTACTAGTACTCTAGCTAATACAGCTAATAATGCCACTTCTGCTACTACAACTAGTAGTAAGACTACCAGTCTTACTACTACTACTACTACCAGTAAGACTACAAGTCTTACTACTACCACTACTACTATGTCTACTAGTATTATAGCTACTACCACTACTACTACTATTATTGCTACTACTACTACTACTACTATTGCTGCTGCAGCTATTGCTACTACTACTACTACTAATGCTATTACTACAACTATTGCTACTACTGCTACCACCGTTGGAACTATTACTACCACTACTAATTCTAATGTACTACTTTTGCTACTATTACCGCTACTCAATTGCTACTACCACTACTACTCCTACTACTGCTGCTGCTTCTACATCTACAACCACTACTACTGCCGCTACTACCACTGTAATAGCTATTACTACTATTGCTACTACTACTACTACTGCTGCTGCTGTTGCTACTGCTATTGCGGCTACTGATACTACTACTACAGCTATTTCGGCTACTAATACTACTACTACTACTACTTCAACTACTACTGCTCCTAGTACATCTACTACTGCTACTTCTCCTAGTACTATGACTACTACTACTACAACACTGCTACTGCTTCTATGACAATTACAACAGCTACGACCACTACTACAACTACTGCAACTGCTTCTGCTACTACCACTAATACTGCTGCTACTACTACTATTACTACAACTACTGCTATTATTGCTGTTCTACAACTACTGCTGCTACTACTGTTGCTACTACTTTTGCTACTACTACTGCGGCTACTAGTGCTACTACTACATCTGCTACTACTACTACAATAGCGACAACTAATACTACTACTATTACTATCGCTACTAGTACTACAACAACTACTATTATTACTGCTACTACTACTAATAATAATAATAATACTGCTACTACTGCTGCTGCCACTGCTGCTACTTCTGCAACTAATACTACTATTACTGCTGCTGCTACTGCTCTTATAGCAACAACTACTACTACTTCTACCACCGCTACTACCTCTTCTACTGCTGCTACTACTACGACTGCTACTACTACTACGGCGGTTGCAACTAATACTACTTATGCTTCTAGTTTTGCAACTATAACTACTTCTACTCCTACTAATACTACTGCTGCTACTACTACTGCTACTACTAGTATTACTAGTACTACTATTAACACTGCTAGTACTACTACTACTGCCACTTCTGCTACTATTACTACTACTACTACAACTTCTACTACTATTACTTCTACTACTACAATTACTGCTACCATTACTATGACAGGTACTACTGCTATTATTACTTCTACTATTACAACCACTTCTACTACTCTTACTACTACTACTGCTACTTCAACTATTCTTGCCACAACTACTACTACTGCTACTACTACTATAGCTGCTACTACTACAACTTCTAGTACCACTACTACTACTTCTGCTACCACTGTAGCTACTACAACTGCTAATACTGCTACTACTACTACATCTCTTACTGCTACTACTACTGCTACTACTACTGGAACTAATACTACTGCGCCTACTACTACTATGACTACCCTCACTACTGCTGCTGCTACTACTATTACTACCATGACTTCTCCTGCTTCTAATACTACTAATGCTACCAGTACTACTGCCACTACTACTGCTACTGCTTCCACTACTACCATTACTGCTACTACTGCTACTACTTTTGCTACTAGTACTGCTGCTACCACTACTGCTACTACTACTACTTGTACTTCTACTACTACTACTGTTGCTACTGCTACTTCTACTTCTCCTATTGCTACTATTACTACTGCTGTTAGTACTGCTACTGCTACTATAGCTACTACTGTCGCTACTACTGTTATTGCTCTTCCTACAACCACTACTTTAACCACTGCTATTACCACTACTACTGCTAGTAATACTACTTCAACCACTACCACTACTGCTATTACTGCTACTTCAAGTACTACTACTGCGGCAACTAATACTGCTACCCCTACTACTACAACAACTACTACTACTGTTGTTGTTGTTGCCGCTAATGCTAATACTACTACTACTTCTTTTACAACTGCTAATAATGCTTCTACTGCTACTGCTACTACTGCTGCTCCTGCTTCCTTTACTACTACTACTACAACTATTATTATTGTTGCTGCTACTACTACAAATACTGCTACTACTACAATAACTGCTACTACTGCTACTACTGCTGCTACTACTGCTGCTTCTACTACAACAACTACTACTACATCTACTACTACTATTGCAGCTACTACTACTGCCACTTCCATTGCTACTACTACTACTAGTACTACTATTACTACTCGAACTACTACTACTACTATTATGACAATTACATCTAGTACAACTAATTTAGGTACTGCTACAATTATTACTCTTACAACTACTACTTTTACCACTACTACTACTTCTGCTACTACTATTGCTTGTACTGTCAATACTACTACTATTGCTACTACTGCTACTAGTGCTACTACTACTACTACTACTATAATTACCACCTCTACTACACCAATTACTACCACTAGCACTACACCTATTATTACTACTACTTCAACTACTTCGTCGACTACTGCTATGACTGCTACTACTGCAACTGCGACAACTGATACTACTGCAAATGCTACTACTACTACTACATCTATAGATGCATCTAAAGCTACTATAACTAGGGCTACTACTACTGCTACTACTACTACTACTATTAGTGCTACTACTAATTCTTCCACTACAATTACAGTAACAATCGTTACTACTATTAGTACTTATACTGCTACTACTAGTACTTGTCCTACTACTATTGCCACTGCTACAACTTCTTCTATGACTACTAGTGCAACTCCTACTAATCCAATTGCTGCTACAATAACAACAACTACAACTAGTACTAATACTACGACTGTTGCAACTATTGCTACAACTGCTACTACTACCACTACTGTTACTATGGTTACTACTGCTACTTTTACTCTCACTACTACAAATACTGTTACTCCTACTACTACTACTACTACGACAAGGACTATTGCTACAACTGCAACTGCTGCAATAACTACGACTACGACTACAACTGCTACTACTGCTACTTCAACTATGATGACTGCTACTACAACAGCATCAAATATACTGCTTCTACTAGTAGTACTACTATAAAAGCCACTACTACAACAACAACAACTACGACTACTGCCGCTGCTGCTACTACAACTGCTACTACTACAACTACTACTACTACTACTGCCACTACTACTATCCCTAATGCTACTACTACTACTGCTACCACTACTACTACTACTACAACTACTACTATTGCTACTACTACAACTACTAGTACTACTGCTGCTACTTCTACCTCTACTACTACTCCCACCACTACTACGGCTACTAGTACTAGTAGTACTACTACTACTATAGATACTGATGCAATTGATGCAACTGCTGCAACTGCTACTACTACAAAAACAACTACTATTGCCACTACTACTATTGCAACTACAGCTACTAATACTACTACTCCAACTACTACTGCTACTAATACTACAACTGATACTGCTTCTACTACTACTACAACTACTACTACTGCTACTAATACTTCTTTTCCTTCTGCTATTGCGACTGCTACTACTACAATAACAACAACAACTGCTGCTGCTACTATTACTACTTCTGCTGCTACCACTATTTTTACTGATACTACTACTCATGCTGCTACTACAGCTACTACTACAATAATTGCTACCACTACTTCGACCGCTACTACTGCTATTATAATTACCACTACTGCTACTACTACTATTACTACTACTACTACTACTATTACTATTGCTACTACAATTGCAACTACGACTGTTGTTGGTC
>RXID01022342.1:0-37500 GCA_005019695.1 Trichopus zeylanicus subsp. travancoricus
GCTACTACTGCTACCATTGCTACGACTGTGACAATGGCTACTATTACTACTACTAAGCCACTAATACTATTGCTGCTGCAACTACTACTACTACAGCTACTACTCCTACTACTACCACTAATTGTACTACTGCTACTATTGCTGCTACTTTTTCGACTACTACTACTTATGCTACTACTGCTACTATTACTATTGCTAGTATTGCTACTACTACTAATACTATTGCTGCTGCAACTACAACTACTCTTGCTACTACTACTGCCACTACTACTTCTTCAACTACTACTACTTCTCTTATTAGTACTGCTGCTACTACTGCAGCTGCAGTTACAACAACTACTACGGCTACTATTGCAAACACTGCAACTACTTCTACTATACTACTACTACTACTACTGCTGCTGCTGCTGCTGTTGCTGTTGCTACTACTACTACTACTACTACTGTTGTTGCTACTACTACTACTGCTCCTACTATTTATGCTACTGCTTCATCTGCCACAACTACGACAACTAGTACAACTGCTGCTGCTACAACTACTTGTACTAGTTCTACTCCTTCTACTGCTACTATTACTACTACTGCTACAACCGTTACTACTGCCACTAGTACCGCTACTATTACTATTGCTATTGTTGCTTCCATTTCTCTATTTCTACTACTTCGTCTCCTGCTGCCCCTACTACTACTACTGCTGTTATTACTACCACTATTGCAACAACTACTACAACTACTATCACTACTCCACTTACAGCCACTGCTACTACTGCTACTGCTGCTGCTAATGCTACTACAATTACTGTTATTACTACTACTGCTACTACTTTCGCTACTACTGCTTCTCCTACTGCTACTACTATAGGTACAACTGCAAGTACCATAACTACCACTATTACTACTACTAGGTCTACTGCTACTAATACAATTGCTACTACTACAATGCCTACTACTACTACTACCACCACAACTACAACAACTTCGACTACTACTACCACCACAACTACTACTACTACTACAGCTACTACATCAACTACTAAAACTACTAATACTACTATTACTTCTGCTACTACTACTACTACCGCTACTACAACTGCAGTTGCTACAACTGCTATATCTACTACTACTACTACTATAACTCCTGCTACCGCTACTACTTCTGCAACTACCACTACTATTACTACTACAGCTAGTACTTCTACTACTGCAACAACTACGACTACTACTGATGCTACTTCTCCTACAGCTACAACTACAGCTACTACAACTACTACTACTACCGGTACTACTACTACTACTACTACTACAACTGCTACTACTACGACTACAGCTAATACTACCCCTACTACTACGGCTAACATTGCTACTACTGCCACTACTACGACTACTACTACTACTGCTGCTACTACTTGAATAACGAATACTACTACTGCAACTACTACTAATACTAATACAAATTCAACTACTACTACTACTACTATTGCTGCTATTACGACTACTACTTATCCTACAAATACTCTTACAAATTCTACTAGTACAACAATGGCTACAACTACTACGACTACTGCTACTAATGCTACTGCTACTAATACTACTAAGCCTGCTACTACTACTACTACTGCTACTACTACTATTACTACTACAATTAGCACGACTTCTACAACTACTACCACAACTACCACTACTACTACTATTGCTAGTTCTACCACTGTTACTTCTACGACTACAGCTTCTACTACTGCTACTACTAGTACTACTACAGCTTTTACTATTACTACTACTATTACTACAACAACTACGACTATTGCATATACTTCTACTACTAGTACCACTTCAACTATGACTACACTACTACTACAAGAACTACTACAACATGTACAACTATTACTACTTCTAATGCTACAACAATAACAACAACTACTACTACTACTACTACTCCTACTACTACTACTACGACCTCCTCCTCCTCCTCTTACAACTACTACCACTACAACAACAACAACTACTACTACTACCACTACTACTACTTCTACTACTACTTCTACTACTACTACTACTACTTATACTACTACTACTTCTACTACTACTACTACTACTACTACTATGGTCTCTGTTGCTACTACTACTAATATTGCTCCAACTTCTACTACTATTGCTACTGCTACACCTACTGCTACAGCTAATTCAACAACTACTAGTGCTCCTACAACTAATACTACTCCCACCACTATTACAGATGCTACTACTACTCCTCCTCCTACTACTACTACAACCACTACTGCCACTACTGATACTCGTACTACTACTGCTACTACTACTACTTCCACAACAACTACTGCTGCTGCTACTCCAACTACTAGTACTACTACAGCTCCTACTATTACAAATACTACTACTACTGCTACTCCTACATCTACAACTTCTGTTGTTACTATAAATTCAACTACCTCTTCTGTTGCTACTACTACTACTACTACATCTACTACTACTACTACTAATGCTTCTGTTGTTTCTACTACTACTTCTACTACTGCTACAACTACTATTAGTAGTATTCAATAACAACAACTACTACTACTAATACCCATACTACTATGTCTACCACTACTACTACAACTTCTTCTCCTACTAGTACTGCTCCTATAACTTCTGATACTACCTCTCCTAACACTACTGCTATAGCTGTTGCTGCTACTACGACCCTGCTGCTTGTACTGCAACTATAGCTAGAACTATCACTACTATTACAACAACTACTGCTGCGGCTAATACTATTGCTACTACTACTACTTCCATTACTACTACTACTATTGCTACTACTATTGCTACTGCTACTACTTCTACTACTACTACTACTACTACTACTGTTACTACTACTCCAGCTCTTACTACTGCTAATACAACCACGACTGCTACTGCTACGACTGCTAGTACTACCACGACTGCTACTAATATGACTACTACTACTACTTCTACTACTAATACAACTCCTACTACTGCAACTATTGCCACTACTACTCCTATTGCTACTAGCACTACTACAACTGCTATTGCTCCTCCCACTACTACTACTGCTACCACTACTATCGCTACTACTGCTACTACTACATCTACTTCTACTAGTACTACTACTGCTGCTCCTACTACTACTACCACTTATACTCCTACTACTACTACTTCTATTACTTCTTCCACTACTACTTCTATAGCTTTTACTCCTACTACTTCGACCACTGCTGCTGCTATTACTTCTACTGCTACAAATGCGACAACTACTACAACTACTAGTACTATTACAACTACAACTATACTACTACTACTATTGCAAGTAAAATTACTGCTACTATTTCTACTACAACTATTGCTACTACTACTACTATTCCTACTACTACAACAATAACAACTACTACTACTATTACGGCTACCATTACTACTACTGCTACTACCACTACTATTGCTGCTACTGCTGCTATCACTATTACTATTACCACTCCAACCACCCCCACTACTACTACTACTACTACAACCACCACTCCTAAAATCTACTACAACTGCTGCTATTTCTGCTACTGCTATGACTACTATTGCTACTATTGCTACTACTACTACTACTACATCTACTACAACTACAATGACTACTTCTGCTACTGCTAATGCTGCTGCTACTATTTTTACTACTACCATTACTATCGCAACTACTGTTGTTACTACCGCCACTACTACTACTGCTACGACTACGGCTGCTGCTACAATTACTTCCGCTGCTGCTACTACAACAACTACTACTGCTACTGCTATAACTGTAGCTCCTATAGCTCCTACTACTACTATTACTACAATTACTGCAACTACTATGGCTACTACTTTTACTACCTGTACTACTATTACTACTACTGCTGCTACTACTACTACTACTACTATTACTACTACTGCTGCTACTACTACTACTACTACTATTACCCCTGGTGCTACTACTCCAACTGCTATGACTACTATTATTAATAATACTGTTACTACTACTGCAACTACTGTTACTACTACTACTACTACTACTACAACTGGGACTACCTACCACTACTATAACTACTAATACAACAACGAAAACAACAACAACAACTACTACTACTGCTACCACTACTACTACTACTCCTACTACTACCACCACCACCACTACAACTAGTACTACTACAACTACTAGTACCACTCTCCAAGTACCACTACTCCTACTACTATAACTACTACTTCTAATATGGCAACTACTACTACTACTATTTCAATAACTACTACTACTACAATTGCTACTAATAGAAGTACTGCTGCCTCTACTGTTGCTACTACGATTACTACTACTACTACTACCAGCACCACATCTACTACTACTATTACTATGGCTACCACAACTATCGCTAGTACTTCTGCTAATACCGCTGCTGCTACTACTACTACTACAACTGCTACAGTTACTACTGCTGCTGCTACTACTACTACATCTACTACTACTAGTACTGCAACTACTACTACAACTACTACTACTACTGCTCCAACTGCTACGAGTACCAATGCTACAACTTTTGCTACTACTACTACTACTACCATTACTTCACCTACTACTACTATGAATACTACTACTACTACTGCTACTACTACTGCTACGCTAACTACTATTCCAGCTACTACTACTCTTACTGCAACTAATACTACGAATGCTACTCCTACTCCTGCTACTATTACTGCTACTCCTACTGCTACTCCTACTACTACTCCTACTACAAATACTACTACTATTACAATTGCGACTACTACTACTACTATTACTACTTCTACAACTACGACTTCTTCTTCTACTACTACTACTACTTCTACTACAACTTCTGCTACTAGTACTTCTACCACTACTACTACCACTATTACTACTATTACTAATACTTTAGATAATACCACTATAACAATTACAACAGCTACTAGTATTACTATTACTACTACTGCATCTGCTACTGCCACTACTACAACAATAACCACAGTTACTAGTACTACTTCTGCCACTACTACTACTGCTGCAGCTGCTATGAACACTACTACTATTACAATACTACTATTACCACAAATGCCACTACTAATAGAACAACTACTGCTACTGCTAATACTACCACTACTACTATTGCTACTACTAATACTACTACTTCTCCTCCTACTCCAACTCCTACCACTACTATAACTTCTAATACAACAATGAAAACAACAACAACAACAACAACAACTACTACTACTACTACTGCTACTACTACTACTACCACCACCACCACTACAACTAGTACTACTACAACTACTAGTACCACTACTCCAAGTACCACTACTCCTACTACTACTCCTACTCCAACTCCTATTATCTGTACTACGATTACTACTACTACTGCTGCTGCTACTACTACTATTACTACTGCTACGAATACTCCGACTACTGAAACAACTACTACCACTACTACTCCTACCCATACTCCTACTACTAAAACTACTACTACCACTATAACTACTACTGCTAATACTGCTACAACTACTGCAGTTGCTGGTACTACTACTACTATTGCTACTACTACTACTACTATTACTACTACTACTCCTACTACTATTATTACTACTACTCCTACTACTCCTACTAGATACTACTACCACTACTAGTCGTACTCCAACTCTTACTGCTAGTACTACTTCTACTACTACTACTACCCCGACTCCAACTACTACTACACCTACAACAACCCCTACTCGGACTACTAGAGCGACTACTACTTCTATTACTACTATTACTACTATGACTACTACACCTACTACTACTACTGCAACAATAACAACTACTATTACTACTACTATTACTACTAGTATTGCTACTGCTGCTACTACTATTACTACTACAACTATTACTACTACTACCACTACTACTATGGCTGCTACAACTACTACCATTACCACTACTACAACTACAACAACTACTACTAATAGCTACTACAACAACTACTACTACCACAACTATAACTCTGACTATTACTGCTACTCCTACTATGATTACTAGTACTACTACTACTGTTGCTACGACTACTATTATTTATACTCCTACTCCAACTACTGCTTCTACTACGACTACTACTTCTTCTACTACTACAATTACAACAAAAAAACTACTACTACTACACCCACTCCTACTGCTACTACTACTCCTGCTACTACTACTACTACCACTACAACTATTGTCGCCGCAACTACTACCATAATTGCTACTACTACTACCACTACTACCACTAAAACAACCAATACTACTAATGATAATACTACTATTACTACTACTCCTACTACAGCTACTACAATAAAAACTACTACTACTTTAGCTATGACTACTACTATTCCTACTCGTACTCCTCCTCGTACGATTGCCCCTACTACTACTCCTAATACTACTACTACTACCGCTACTACTACTCCTACTCCTACTCCAACTAGTACTAGTACTACTACTAATACTACTACTATTAGTACAACAACTAATACTAATTTGACTACTACTGCTGCTGCTACAACTACTACTACACCGACTACTATCATTACTACTACTTCTACTACAGCAATGACTACTAGTACTGATACAGCTACTGCTATTGCCACTACTACTACTACTCCTATTAATACCACTACAACTACTATTAGTAAAACTATTACTACTCAATTGCTACTTCTACAACTTCTTCTACTAGTACAACTGCTACTACTACTACTACTTCTACT
The DNA here is from genome assembly GCA_005019695.1 of Trichopus zeylanicus subsp. travancoricus. NCBI lineage: Eukaryota > Viridiplantae > Streptophyta > Magnoliopsida > Dioscoreales > Dioscoreaceae > Trichopus > Trichopus zeylanicus. The sequence continues at coordinate 6,772 of RXID01022342.1, forward strand.
GCTGCTAGAACTACTACTTCTACTCTAGTGCAACTGCTATTACTACTACTACAACTACTGCTACAACTACTGTTACCTCTACTGCTACTTTTGCTACTACTACTACTACTACTACTACTACTACTACTACTATTATTACTATTACTACTCCTACTACTATTACTTTTAAAACTACTATTACTACTCCTACTACTGCTACAACTGTTCCTACCGCAACTACTCTACTACTGCAACCATCACTACTATGGCTACTTCTTCAACTACTACTACTTCTACTTATGCTACTACTGCTACTTTTGCTACTACTGCTACTCCTACCACTGCTACCACTACTGCTATTACTACCACGACTACTACTACTACTTCTACTACTCGTTTTGCTACCTCTACTATGACTCCAACTACTACTACGATAACCACAACAAGTTCTCCTGCAGCTACTACTATAACTACTTCTATTGCTTCTACAGACACTACGACTGCTACTACTACTACTACTACTACAATTACTACTACTACTACCACCACCACCACTTTTACTGCTAGTACTACTACTACTAGTAATACTACCATTGCTACTGCTAGTACTGCTATTGCGGTTGCTACTACTACTACTACTTCTATTACTACTACTACTACTACTACTATTACATCTACTACAACTAGAATTACTAATACAACTATGACTACTACCGCTATCGCTGCCACAACTACTATTGCTACTACTGCTGCTACTCTTGCTACAACTAATGCTACTACTACTCATATCACTAATGCAACTACTGCTACTACCGCATCTACTGCAACAACTAGCACTACGACAACTACTACTATTACTAATACTACTAAACTTCTACTACTGCTCCTCCTACTACTACTATTACTAGTACTACCACTATTGCTTCTGCTGCTACTACTAATATTGCTACTGCTACTACTACTACTGCAACTACAATAATAATAACTACTACTGCGATAAGAACAACAACGACAACAACAACTACTACTACAACAACAACAACAACTACTACTACTACTAGTACTACTGTGACAACTGCTTCTACTACCACCATTACTACCGCTGCTATTACTACTAATGCTACTATTACTACCACTAGTACTACGACCAGTACTACTGCTACTACTTCTATTAATACTGCAAGTACAAGTACTACTACTGCAACTACTACTACTAGAACTACAACTCCTACTACTATGACTACTATAACTACTACTATAAGAACAACCACAACAACTATTTCTACTCCAACTACTCCTACTGCTATAGTTGCTACTACAACTACTACTACTATTACATTTCCTAGCACTACTACTCCTGCTAGTACTACTATAACTACTACTTCTAATACTGCTACTACTACTACTACTACTTAAATAACTGCTACTACTACAATTACTACTAATACAAGTACTGCTGCCTCTACTGCTGCTACTATGATTACTACTACTACTACCACCACCACCACATCTACTACTACTACTACTATTACTATGGCTACTACAACAACCGCTACTGCTTCCGCCAATACCGCTGCTGCTGCTACTATTACTACTACTACATCTGCTACTACTAGTACTGCAACTACTACTATTTCTATTACTATTACTACTACTACTACTACTACTACTCCAACTGCTACTAGTACCAAAGCTACAACTTTTGCTACTACTACTACTACTATTGTTGCTCCTATTGCTTCCACTGTTACTACTGTAACTACTACAATGACAACAACAATAACTACTACTACTACTACTACTTGTACTACTACTTCACCTACTACTACTGCTTTTGTCACTACTACTACTATATAGCTACTGCTTGTTCTACTAACACTATAGCTACCACCGCTACTGCCACCACTGCTACTACTGCTATTGCTGCTACTACAGCTAGTACAGCTACTACTACTCCTACTACTACTACTACTACTATGACTACAGCTCCTACTACTACTATTACTACTATTACTACTGTTGCTTCAACTACTACTACCACTACAACAGCTACTACAACTACTACTTGTACTATGACTAATACTACTTCTACTATAACAGAAACAACAACTACTACTACTACCATAGCTTCAACAGTCACTACTGCTCCTACTACTACCACTACTACTATTGCTACAAGTGCTACTACTCTTTCAACTACTACTATAACCACCACGACTACCACAACAACTACTACTATTACCACCACTACTACCACCACTAGTACCACCATTACTGTTACCCCCACTAATACAACTACTACTACCACAATAATTGCTACTACTATTCCTAATGCTACAACTATAACTAGTTCTACTACTATCACTTTTATTACTGCTGTGATAACTACTTCAACTACTACTACTGCTGCTACTGCCACTTCAACTACGACTGCTACTACTATACCACTACTACTACAACTGCTACTACTAACGCAACAACCAATGCTACTGCTAATACTACTACTGCAGCTGCTGCTGCTACTAATACTACTCCTATTACTACTACTACTACTACTACCACTACTCCTACTACTACTCCTACTCCAACTCCTACTATTTCCACTAATACTACTACTACTAGTTCTACTACTACTACTTCTGCTACTACTACTACCACCACCACCACGACTACCACTACCACTACTACTACTAATACTACTACTACTACTTCTACTGCTACTCCAACTCATACTCCTAGTTTTGCTCCTACTACTAAAACTACTGCTAAAACTACTAGTACTTCTACTCATACTCTGAGTACTACTCATAAAAAAACTACTACTACCACAACAACAACTACTACTATTACAGCTATGGCAACCACTGTTGCTGCTATTACTAGCACAACAACAACAACAACAACTACTACTACTACTGCTACAATTACTAATACTGTTAGTACTACTACTACTTCTACTACTAGCTTCTACTACCACTACTAAACCTGCTCAAACTCCAACTGCTACTACTACTTCTACTACTACTACTACTCCAAAAGCAACAACAACAACTACTGCTGCTGTTGCTGCTGCTACTACTACTACTACTGCTGCTGCTGCTGCTACAATAACAACAACAACTCCTACTACTATAATAACTATTACTCCTCCATCTACTACAACTAGAACTATTACTACAATTACAAGTAATACTGCTATTGCTACTGTTGCGCTATAATTACTACTACTGCTACTACTACTATTACAACTATACTACTACAACTATACTACTACAACTATACTACTACAACTATTACTACTACTACCACTACTACTGCTGCTGCTACAATAACAACAACAACAACAACTACTACTACTACTACTACTACTACACCTCCGACTACAACTACAACTACTACTACTACTACTACTAATACCACTACCCCAAGTACCACTACTCCTACTACTACTCCCACTCCAACTCCTCCTCCTCCTCCTACTACTACTACTACTACTACTACTACTACTACTACTACTACTACTACTACTACTACTACAACTACAACTATTACTGCTACTGCTGCTACAACAACAACTACTACTACTACTACTTACTACTACTACTATGACTACCACTACCACTACTACTAATACTACCACTACTATTGCTACTACTAGTCCTACTCATACTTGTAGTGCTACTCCTACTACTATAACTATTGCTACCACTACTACTACTCCTACTCTTACTCCCACTCTGACTACTACTCCTACTAGTAAAACTACTACTACCACAATAAGAACTACTACTACTACTGCTACATCTACTGCTGCTAGTACTACTACTATGACAATAACAACAACTACTACTGCTGCTGCTAATACTGCTTCTAATGTTATTACTACTGCTGCTACTACTAGTAGCTACTACTACCACTACTAAACCTACTCCAAGTCAAACTCCTACTACTCCTACTACTACTACAACAACTACAACTACTACTATTACTACAACTATTACTACTACTATCACTGCTCACACTACTACTACTCCAACTTTGATAACTAATACAATTACAAGTACTACTACTACTGTTACTAATATGGTTGCTACCACTGCTGCTACAATCATTGCAACAACTAATACTACTATTGCTATTATTACCACCACAACCACCACGACTACTACTACTACTACTACTACTACTACTACTACAACTACTACACTACTGCTACAACTACTTCTATACTATGCTCCTACTATGGCCCCTACTACTATTACTACTACTACTACCACCACCACCACCACCACTACTACTACTATTACAACAACTACTACTATTAATACTACTACTAGTGCTTCTACAACTATTTCTATTAGTACTTCTTCTACTACTACTAGTACTACCACTACTTATACTACTACTACTCATACTCCTACTACTATTACTACAACTATTACTACTAACTACTACTTTTACTCTTACTGCTTCTTCTACTACTCCTGCTACTTCCACTACTACTACTACTGCTACCACTTTCACTAGTACTACTACTATTACTACGACTACTACTACTTCTATTACTACTAATACTACTACTATTATTGCTGCTACAACTACAACTACACCTATTACTAATATTACTATGATCGCTACTACTGTGACTACTACTACAACTACTAGTCCTGGTACCACTTGTATTCCTATTCCTACTACTACTACTACTACTACTAATAGTCCTCCTCCTACTACTACTACTACTACTATGTTGCTACTACTACTACTACTACTTTTTACTCCTACAACTACTTGCTACCAAGTATTATTACATACTATACTAAATTATTGTACTACTATTACCACTACTCACTCTACTACTTTGGTACTACTACTGCTGTTATACTACTACTACTCCTAGTGCTACTATACTTCCACAACTACTACTATTATAATACTAATACTACTACTACTACTAACACTACTACTACTGCTACTACTACTTTTATTACTACTTTCTACCCAAATACTTCTACTACTACTACTACTTTACTACAACTTTGACTACTACATACACTACTCTCACTACTACTACTACTACTATTACTACTACTCTTATACTACTACTACTACTAGGAGCAGTCATTGTAGTAGCAACAGTATTTGGAGTAGGAGACATAGTTGTTGAGTTAGTAGTTGTAATAGCAACAATAATAGCAGTAGTAGTAGTGGTAGTATTAGTAGTAGCTGCATAGTTATAGGACTAGTTATTGTAGGAGGAGTAATAGCAGCAGTAGTAGTAGTTATTATACTAGTAGTAGCAGTTGTAGCTATAGTAGTAAATGTAGGAGTTATAGTAGTAGTAGAAGTAGCAATGGTAGTTTCAATTGAAGCAGTAGTAGCAATAGTAGTAGCGACAGAAGTAATGGAAATTGCAATAGCAAAAGTAGCAATAATAGTAGTAGTAGTAGAAATTGAAGCAGTAGCAGTAGTAGTAGCAGTCATAGCAAAAGTAGTAGTAGTTAAAGTAGGAGATATAGTGGTAGTAGTAGTAGTAGTAGAAGTAGTAGTAGCAGCAGTAGCAATAGTAGTAGTAGAAGCAGAAGTAGTACTAGTAGTAGTAGTAGTAGTAGTAGTAGTAGAAGCAGCAGCAGCAGCAGCAGCAGCAGTAGCAGTGGTAGTAGCAGGAGTAGTAGGAGTAGTGGTAGTAGTAGCAGTACCAGTAGTAGTTGTGGAAGCTGCAACAGCAATCGTAGTAGTAGTAGTAGAAGTAGCAGTAGTAGTAATTAGAGTAGTAGTAGTAGGAGGAGGAGGAGTAGTACTAACAGTTATAGTAGTTACTATCATAGCAGTAGGAGTAGTAGTAGTAGATGATGGAGTAGGAGTAGTTGTAAGAGTTGTAGTAGTAGCACTAGTACTCGTTGGAGTAGTGGTTGTAGTAGGAGCAGGAGTAGTAGTAGTAGTAGTAGTAGTAGTAGTAGTAGTAGTAGTAGTAGTAGTAGTAGTAGTAGTAGTAGAGGTAGTAGCAGTAGCAGTAGTAGTACTACTAGGAGTTGTAGTAGCAGTAATGTTAGTAGTAGGAGTATTAGTAATAGCAGTAGTAGGAGTAGTAGTAGTAGTAGCAATAGCAGTAGTAATTGTTGCAGCAGTAGTAGTAGTAGCAGCAGTAGTAATAATTGTAGTAGTAGTTATTATAGTAGTAGCAGTTGTAGTAGTCTTAGTAGTAGTAGTAGTAGAAGTAGAAGTAGAAGTAGTAGTAGTAGAATTAGTAGTGGTTGTTATTGTTGTTGTTGTTGTTATTTTTATTATTGTAGTAGTAGTTATAATAGTAGCAGTAGGAGTAGTAGTTATTGTAGTAGTAGTAGCAGTGTTAGTAGTAGTAGTAGTAGGCGTTGTAGTGGCAATTGTAGCAGTGGCAAGAGTAGTAGCAATAGTAATAGTAGAGGTAGTACTAGTAGAAATAGTAGTTGTTGTTGTTGTAGCAGTAGTCATAGAAGGAGTTGGAGTAGGAGTTGTAGTAGTTGGAATAGTGGTATTATTAGTAGTAGTAGTATTTGTTGTCGCATTAGTAGTAGCAGAAGTAGTAGTAGTGGTTATAACCACAGTAGTAATAATATCAATAGTAGTAGAAGGAGAAACAGTAGTAGTATTAGCAGTATTAGTAGCTATAGTAGCTTTGGTAGTAGGAGCAATAGTAGTAGCAGTAGTAGTAGCATTACTAGTAATAGTTGTGGTAGTAGCAGCAATAATAGTAGTTGTGGTAGCAATAGCAACAGTAGTTGGAACAATTGCAGTATCAACCGCAGTAACAATAGTACTGGTAGTAACAGTAGTTGCAACAGCGTTAGTAGTAGTAGTAGTAGTAATAATAGTAGTATCTATAGCAATAGTAGCAATAATAGTAGTAGTAACAGTTGTAGTAGCAGTAGTATTTGTAGTAGTAGTGGTAGCAGTAGAAGTAGTAATAATAGTTGTAGTAGTAGTAGTAGCAATAGGAGTAGAAGTAGTTGTAGTAGTAGGACTAGCAACTGTAGTAGGAGATCAAGTTCGAGTAGGAGTAGTAGTAGGTGTAGTAGCAGTAGTGGTTGTAGTTGTAGTCACAATAGCAGTAAGAATAGTAGTAGTAGTAGTTGTTGTTGTTGTTGTTGTAGTAGGAGTAGCAGTAGTAGTAGGTGTAATAGTTGAGGTAGGCATAGTAGTTGTTGTAAAAGTAGAATTTGTAGTAGTAGTAGTAGTTGTTGTTGTTGTTGTTGTAGTAGTTGTTGTAGCCATAGTAGTAGCTGAGTTTTAGTTGTACTAGTTGTCGTACTAATAGTTGTACTAGTAGTAGCAGCAGCAGTAGTAGTAATAGTGGTACGAGTAGTAGTAGCTATAATAGCAGTAGTAGTAGCAGCAGCAGCCATAGTAGCTATAGTAGTAGTAGTAGTATTTGTAGTAGTAATAGTAGTAGTAGTAGTAGTAGTAGTAGTAGTAGGAGTAGGAGAAGGATTAGTAGTTGTAGTGGTGGTGGTGGTAGTAGTAGTTATAGTCGTTGTTATTGAAGTAGCAGTAGCCGTAGCACTAGGAGCAATAGTTGTAGTGGTTGTAGCAGCAATGGTAATAGTAGTAGTAGTAGAAATAGTATTAGTACTATTAGCAGCAGTAGTAATAATAGTATTAGTAGTAGTATTAGCAGGTGCAATAGTAATGGTAGGCATAATATTTGTAGTAGAAGTAGTAGTAGTGGTGGTGGTGGTAGTAGTAATAGCAACAGCTGCTGTAGCAACAGGGGTAGTAGTAACCAGTAGTACTAGTTGGAGTAGTGGTAGTAGCAGTAGTGGTAGCAAAAGTAATAATAGTATTTGTACCCAAAATAGTATTTGCTGCTGTTGAGGTAATAGTAGTAGTATAAGTATTAGCATCTGTAATACCAGTAGTAGTAGTAGTAGAACTAGTAACAGTAGCAGTAGCAGGAGCAGCAGCAGGAGGAGTAGTAGTAGCAGCAACTGCAGTAGTAGTAGCAGAAGTAGAAGTAGTAGCAGTAATTATAACTATAGTGGCAGCAGTAGTAGCAACCATAGTATTAACAGTGGTAGCATTAGCAGGAGAAGTAGTAGTAACAGATGTAGTAGCTATTGTAGTATTTGCAGCTGTAGCAATAGTCATAGTGGTAGAGGTAGTTGTGGTTGTCTTAGTAGCAGTAGGAGCAGTAGTAGTAGCAGTAGTAGTAGTAGTAGTAGTGGTGGTAGGGGCTGTAGTAGTAGTTATAGTAGTAGTAGTTGTACTAATAATAATATTAATAGTGGCAGTAGTAGTTGTAGTAGTAGTAGTTATTGTAGTAGTAGTTGGAGTTGTAGGAGTAGCAACAGTAGTGGGAGCAGGAGTAGGTGGAGTAGTACTAGTAGCCATTGCAGCAGTAGCAGTAATAGTAGTAGTAGTAGTCGTAGTAGTAGTAGTAGTAGTAGTAGTAGTAGCAACAGCAGCAGCCACCACAGTAGTAGGTGTAATAGTTGTTGGAGTAGTAGTAGTAGTAGTAGTAGTAGTAGTAGTAGCAGCAGCAGCAGCAGCCACCACAGTAGTAGGTGTAATAGTTGTTGGAGTAGTAGTAGTAGTAGGAGTAGTAGTTGTTGTAATACTAATAGTGGTAATAGCAGAGCTATAGTAGCAACAATATTATTTGTAGTAGTGGTAGTAGTAGTAGCAGTAGTAGAACAAGTGGTAGAAGTAGTAGTAGTAGTAGTAGTTGGAATAGTTGTAGGAGTAGGAGTAGGAGTAGTTGTAGTAGTAGGAGTGGGAGTAGTAGTAGTAGTAGTAGTTATTTTAGTAGTAGCAGCAACAGAAGTAGGAGTAGTAGTTGTGTTAGTAGTAATAACAGTAATAATAGTGGTATTAGTAGTAGTAGTCGTCCTAGTAGTAGTAGTAATAGGAGTAGGAGTAGTAGTTATAGGAGTAATAGTAGTAGTAGTAGTAGTAGTAGTTGTTGTTGTTGTTGTTATTGTAGAGGAGCAGTAGTAGCAGTAGTAGTATTGGTAGTACTAGTGGCAACAGTAGTAGCAGAGATAGTAGTAGTAAGAGTAGTAGTATTAGTAGTAGTAGTAGTAGCAACAGCAGCAGTTGTTGTTGTTGTTGTTGTGGTAGTAGTAGCAGTAGTAGAGGAATAGTAGCAGCAGTAGTAGTGTTGGAAGTACTAGTAGCAACTGTAGTTGTAGAGGTAGTAGTACTAGTAGTATTAGTTGTAGAAGTAGTCGCAGTAGTAGAAATAGTAGTCATTGCAGTAGCAGTAGTACTAGTAGTAGTACTAGTAGTAGTAGTAGTAGTAGTAGTAGTAGAAGTTGTAGCAGCAGCCGCCACAGAAGTAGGTGTAATAGTTGTAGCAATAGTGGTAGTAGTAGTAGGAGTAGTAGCTGTTGTAATAGTAATAGGGGTAATAGCAGAGCTGTAGTAACAACAGTACTATTTGTAGTGGTAGTAGTAGTAGTAGCAGTAGTTGAACAAGTGGTAGAAGTAATAGTAGTAGAAGTAGTTGTTGTTGATGTAGTAGTGGGAGTAGTTGTAGGAGTAGGAATTGGAGTAGTTGTAGTAGTAGGAGGGGGAGTGGGAGTAGTAGTAGTAGGAGGGGGAGTAGTAGTAGTAGTAATTTTAGTAGTAGCAGCAATAGCAATAGGAGCAGTAGTAGTAGTTGTGGTAGTAGTAGTAGCGGTAGTAATTGGACTAGTACTACTCTTACTACAATTACAGCTACTACTCCTCCTGCTACTACAACAACTACTGCTATTGCTACTACTAATACTACTACTACTACTGCTGCTATTGGTCCTACTACTACTAGTATTGCTGCTACGGGTAGTACTGCTATGACTGCTACTACTTCTACTACTACTACTCCTCCCACTACTACTACTGCTACTATTAATATATTAATACTACTACTATCACTACTCCTGCTTCTACAACTACTACTATTGATGCTGCTACTAGTACTACTACTACTATAATTACTGCTACTACTACACCTACTGCGACTACAACAACAACAACTAGTACTACTAATACTACAACAACTACTACTACTACTATTGCTCGTACTACTACAATTACTGCTGCTACGACTAGTACTGCTACTACTACTAGTACTACCACTACTCCTCCCACTACTACTACCACTACTATTAATAGTACTACTACTACTACTCCTCCTCCTCCTTCTACCACCTCTACTTCTACTTCGCCTACTACTACTACTACTCCTAGTAATACTACTACCGCAACTACCACTACTCCCCCTCCGACAGCAATTGCAACTACTACTAATATTACTACTACTACTGCAATAACAACAACTAATACTACTACTCCTACCACTACTGAATGCTATAACTGCTGCTTCTACTACTGTTACTTCAACTAATGCTATTGCTACTACTGCAACTGCAACTGTTACTACTACTACAACTTCTACTACGACTTTTGCTGTTTCTACTCCTACTACTACTAATACTACTACCTCTACTACTACCCCTACAACAACTGTTACTACTACTACTACTGTTACTGGTACAAAACCGACTATGACTGCTACTGCTACTACTCCTAATAGGACTTCTACCACGACTACTACTGCTACTGGTAGTACTACTACTTCTGCTATTCCTACTACTGTTTTTACTACTACTACTATTGCTACTATTACTACTACTTTTACTACTACAATTGCTACTGCTATCACTATTACAACTACTACACTATTAATACTATTACAACTACTACTACTCCTGCTCCGACTATCAGTCCTATTCCTACACTGATTCGTACTACTACTGCTACGACCAATACTACTACTACTCCTCCTGCAACTACCACTACTAATGCTACTACTACTATAACTAACAATTCTACTACTTCTACTACTACTACCACTTCTACTTCTACTGCGACTACTACTACTAGAATAACTATTGCTACTACTACTATTGCTACTGCTAGTAATATTACTACTACTACAACTACTACTACTCCTACCACTTAGACTATGACTACTTCTACTACTTCAACTACTACAAATACTACTACTACTACTACTACTCCAACTTACTACTGCTGTTGCTATTACTACAGCTACCACTCACCTTACAACTACTACTGGTATTAGTACTATTGCTACTACTACTACTGCTGCTACAACTATCGCAAATACTATTGCTACTGTTGCAAATACTATTACCACTACCAACACCACTACAACTGCCACTACCACTGCTAATACTTCTACTGCTACTACCCCTACTAGTATTGCTACTGCTGCTACTAGTACTACTTCCACTACTATTATTACTACTACTACTACTACTCCTACTACTCCGTCAACTACTACTAATACTACTACTTCCACAGCTACGACTACTATAACTTACTACTACTGCTGCTCCTACTACAGTTGCTACTCCCCCTACTACTACTTCTGCTATTCCTACAACTGTTGCTGCTACTACAGCTGCTACTACTATTGCTACTACTACTACTACTACTACTATAACTGATACTACTACTCTAACTACTACAACTACTGCCATTATTACCACTAATGCTACTTCTAACAATGCTGCTGCCATACTACTAAGCCTACTACTACTGCTGCTACTAGTACAACTGCTACTGCAAGTATTACTACAACTTCTACTACTACTACTACTACTACTACTACTACTACTACTACTATGGCGACTGCTACTACTGCTACTATTGCTACTACTGCTTCTACCTCTGCAATTGACACTTTTGGTAGTGATACTACTATTGCCGCAACTGTTACTGCTAGTACAGCCGCAACTAATACCCCTACTACTGCTACTTCTACTACTACTACCACAACTATAGCGATTGCTACTATTCATACTACTACAACTTGTTCTACTACTGCTGTTATTGCTACTAGTGCTAATGCTACTACTGTTGCTCTTACTACTACGGTTAATACTACTGCTACTGCAACTACTACTAGACTGCTGCTGCTGCTAACACTACTATTACTACTACTACACTACAATTGCCGCTACTACTCCTCTTGCAACTACTGCTAGTATGACTTATCCTATTACAAATACAACAACCACTTCTACTACTATTGCAACAACTATTGTTGCTACTACTCCTACTACTACTTCTATTACTACTACCACTAGTAACACAAAAACTAGTACTACTGCTGCTGTTGCTGTTACTACTACTACTACTCGCACTACTACTACTACCGCTACAACTACTACCCCTACAACTACAGCTACTACTACTATACTGCTACTGCTACTACTACGACTGCAACTACGGCGAATGTTACTACAACTGCTAGCGCTACTACTAATACTGCTGCTGCTACGACTAGTACTACTACTACTACTACTGCAACGTGCGCTACTGCAACTATGACTAATGTTACTACTACAACGACTTCACCTGCCAGTATTGCTACTATTCTTACTATGATTGCTACTACTGCTAATCCTACTCCTATTGCTATTTCTAATACTACTACTCCTACTGCTACTACAACTACATCTTACTACTACTGCTGCTATTATTACTGCTACTACTCCCCTACAACTACAACTGCTATTACTACTACTGCTGTTGCCACAACTACTGCAACTACTCTTTCTACTACTACTACTATTGCTACTACTACTGCTGCTCCTACTACTGCATTTACTACTACTACAATTACAACTGCTGCTAGTATTACTACTACTATTACTACTACTGCTGCTGCTGCTACTACTACCAATACAATTACTACTGCTGCTACTACTACCAATGCAATTACTACTGTAGCTTGAACTACTACTGCTTCAACAACATCCACTACTACTTCTATTACTACAAGTACCGAGAATGCTACGGCCACTTCTACGACTACTGCTACCACTACTACAACTACTGATACTACCACTACTACAACTACCACAACTACAGCTACTACTACCTACTACTACTATTGTAATTACTACTACTTCTGTCGCTACTACTATTACTATTGCTACTACTACTAGTACTACTACTACTACTCCTACCACTGCAACTGCACGACTACTACTATTACAATTAGTACTACTACTACTACTATTACTACTACAACTATTAGCATTATTATAACTACTACTACTCGCTACTACAACTCCTGCGACTTCTGCAACTACTATTGCTACTTCTAACAGTGCTGCTACCACTACTACTACTCCTACTACGAGTACTTCTGATGCTACAACTTCTACTACAGCTCCTACTACTATAGCTACGACTGCTACTACTATGACTGCTACTACTGCTACCACTACTATGACTGCTGGTACTACTACTACTACTACTTCTACTACTACTCTGCTCTTATTACTTCTACAACTACTGCTACTACTATAGCTACTACAGCTACTTGTGCTTCAAGAGTTACTACTACTATTTCTACAACTGCTACAACTACTGCTACTATAGCTACTACTGCTAAAACTACTACTACAACTTCTTCCACTACTACTATAACTGCTACTGCTACTACAACTACTTCTCCTACTACTGCTACTGCTACTTCTGCCGGTATACTACTAGTGTTGCTACTACTACTACTAATGCTACTAATACAACTATTGCTACTACTACTACTCCTTCTACTACTGCTACTACTGCGGCTACTATCGGTACTGCTACCACTTCTACTACTGCTACTACTAGTTCTACGATTGCTACGTCTTCTACTACTACTACTACTATGACTTCCGCTACTACTGTAGCTACTTCTGCCACTCCTACTACGACTGTTACTACTACTGCTGCTGCTGCTGCTATTGAGGCTACTGTTGCTACTACAACTACAACCACTACTACTACCACTTCTACTACTGCTATTGCAACTATTACTACTATTGTTGCTGCTTCTGCCGTTGCTACTGCAATAGCTGCCACTACTACTGCTGCTACTAATGCAACAACTGCTACTACTGCTAGTACTGATGCTACTACTACTACTACTACTACTACTACTACCATTACTACCACTATGGCTACTAATATTACTACTGCTACAACTGCTGCAATTGCTACTACAACTATTGCGATTGCTACTACAGCTGCTTCTACTACAATTTCTACTATAGCTACTATGACTACTTTTCCTACTACTACGACTGCTCCTGGTACTATTACTACCTTTACTACTACTCCTATGACTTTTGATATTACTATATCTACTACTACTACTACTACTACTACTACTGCTACTACAACTACTACAACTACTATTACTGCTGCTACTGCTACTGCCACTACTCCTACCACGATTACTGCTACTAACACTTCTCATTCTACTACTACTACCACTGTTACCACTACTATTTTTACTATTCCTGCTACAACTGGTACTACCACCACTACTACTACTACCACAACTACTGCTACTTCTGTTACTACTACTACTACTACTACTACTACTACTACTACTACTACTAATTCTTCTTCTACTGCTCGTACTACCATAACTACTACTACTACTATTGCTACGGCCGCAACTAGTACTTCTCCTACTACTACTACTACAACTACTATAGCTACAATACTGCTGCAACTACTACTACTACTACTACTGCTTCTAATACTACTACAGCTTCTTTGGCTAAACTGCTACAACTACTATAGCGACTACTATTACTTCAACTGTGACAATAATAACCACAACAAAAACTACTACTAGTACTACCACCACCACTACTAGTACTACTAGTACTACTACTGCAACTAGTACTACAACTACAGCTACTACTACTACTACCACCACAACTACTGCTACTACTGCTACTAATGAGACTACTGCTTCTAGACTGCTACTGCTACTACAACTACTACTTCTACTAGCATTATGGCAGCTACTACTGCTACTGCTACTATAGCTACCAGAACTACTACTACTAGCACTATGGCAGCTACTGCTACTACTGCAATTACTACTACTAATACTCCAACTACTATAACTACCGCTACTATTTTCGCAACCATTTTCGCTGGTACTGGAACTATTGCAACTACTACAAGTACTGTTACTTCTGCTACTACTACTATTGCTACTAGAATTACCACTTACCCAACTACTACTACTTCTACTACGATTACCACTAATGCTAATTCTACGGCTATTACTACTACTACCACTACTTCTCCTGCTACTACTACTTCTATGACTACTATTACTACTACAACTATTGCTTCTATTGATTCGACTACTTCTTCTACTGCTACTTTTGCTACTACTGCTATTGCTGCTATTACAAACATTACCGCTACTACTACTACTATAGCCACTACAGCTATGATTGCTACTGTTACTACGGAAACTACTGCTACTATTACTATGACTACAACAACAACAACAACAACAACAACAACTGATGCTGCTGCTATTACTATTACTGCTACTACTGGTACTACTATGACTACAACTACTGCAACTACTACCACTACTACTATTGCTGCTACTGCTACCACTATGACTACTACAACAACTCTTAATACTACTAATGCTGCTGTTGCTATTACTGCTATAACTACTTCTTCTCCTATTACTATTACCACTGCTACTGCTACTGTTACTCCTACAACTATAACAACTACTACTACTACTTCTCGTTCTACTGCTACTTCTACTACTACTGCTACTAATGCTTGGACTGCAACTACTACTACTACTACTACTACAACTATTACTAAGGTTACTACTGCTACCACTACTTCAACTGCCACTATGACTACTACTACTGCAACTACTATTGCGACTACTACTACTTCTACTATAGCTACAACTAATGCTACTAGTACTACTACTGCCACTACTACCAGTAGTACAACAACAAAAAGTACTACTACTGCTATTGCTACTACTGCCACTACTGCAACCACTAATTTGATTGCCACTAAAATTTCTATTGTCGCTACTACAGCTACTGTTGTGACAACAATAGCTACTACTACTACAAATACTACAACCACTACTTCTTTGACCACTTCCTATGCTATGGCTACTGCTCCAGCAATTGCTACTAGTGCTATTACTACTAGAACTGCTACTAGTGCTATAACAACTACTACTACTCCTACTGTCATTGCCACAACTACTACAAATGTTATTTCTACAACTTCTACTCCTTCCCCTACTACTACCACTTGTCCTACTACTATTAGTACTGCTACCACCTCTGCTACTACTACAACTGCTACTCTTACAAATACTACTGTTGCAGCAACTACCGTAGCTACTACTAGTATTGCTACTATGACTATTAATATTGTGACTACTATTCCTACTACTTCTACTTCTTCAACTACAACTATTACAGCTACTAATACTACTACTACTACAACAACTACTACTACTACGACTGCTACTACTGCTACTTCTGCTATTGCGGCTACTACTACTACAATTGCTGCCACTGCTACGATTGCTACTTCTGATACTAATTCTACAACTATTATTACAATAACTACATCTACTGCTACTACTACAACAACTACAATAACTACTGTGACTTCTGCCACTAATTCTCCTAGTACTATTGATGCTAAAACTACTGCTACTAGTAATACTACTACTATTACTACTACACGATAAATTCTATTATAGCTAAAAATACTACTGCTACTACTACTACTTCTCCTCCTCCTACTACTACTACTAATACTACTAGCACTACTACTATTACTACTGTTAATACTATTCATATTACAACAACAACAATAACAACGACGACTACTACTACTACTATTGCTAATACTACCATTGTCACTAGTGTTACTATAACCACTACTACGACTACTACTACTACTACTACTACAACTACCATTGCAACTACTTCTACTACAACTACTACTGCTACTACTTCTGCTACAACCACGGCAACTTCTTCGACTACTACCACTACTAGTACTACTGCTACTACTATTGCTACTACTACTATTACTACTGCTACTCTTACTGCTACTCCTGCGACTAGTGCTACTACTACTACTACTGCTTCTAGGACTACTACAACTACTGCTACAACCATTGCTACTACTGCCACTACATCAGGTGCTATTGCTGCTACAACTACTACTACTACTGTTGTCGCTACTACAGCAAATACTACCAATACTACTACTAGTACTAGTAGTACTACGACTACTCCAGCTACAACTACTATTACTACTATTGCAGTAGCTATTACTACTACTACCAGCACAGCAGCTTCTGCAATTACTACTATGATTACTACTACTACCGCTACAACCATTACTACAGCTGCTGTGGCTTCTGCTACTATGACTACTACTAGTACTACCACTACTACTACTACTGCTACCACAACTACTACACCTGCTACTACTACAACTACTATAGCTACTACTACTTCTTCTACTGCTACTACTAATACTACTCTGCTACTAGTACCGTTACTACCTGTAACTACTACTACTACTACTGCTGCTACAGGTGCTGCTACTACTACTGCTACTACTACTGCTACTGCATCTACAATTGCTACAGTACTACTAGTTCTACTACAGCTACTGCTACTACTACCACTATTTTAGCTACTACTACTACTACATCTACTGCTACTATCATAACTACAACAACTGCAGCATCTGCTATTACTATCACAATTACAAGTGCGGCTACTAATACTACTTCTACTACTACTAATTCTACTACTACTGCTACTGTTGTTGTTGCTACTGCTACTAGTTCTAGTACTGCACTACCTATCCTACTACTACACCTGCTGCTACTACTACAGCTACTATAGTGCTACTACTTTTGTTACTACTACTACTACTGCTGCTGCTGTTAGTTCGGCTTCAGCTGCTGCTGCTGCTACTTTTGTTACTTTCACTGCTAGCAATTCTAATACCACTACTATTTTTGATTCAACAATAATTACTTCTAATAGCACTACAACTACTTCTGCTCCAACTGCTACTACTACTACTACTTCTGCTTGTACTGCTACTACTACTACTACCACCACCATCACCACAACTATTGCAGCTACTACTACTAATACTACAACAACTACAATTTCAACAACTACTACTTCTTCTACTACTACCACAACGGCTACAACTACCGATATGACTACTACTGCTACAACAATCACAACAACAACTACTACCACTACTGTTGTTGTTATTACTGCTACTATGACTACAACTACAGCAACTACTACCACTATTACAACTACTGCTACTACAATTACTACAACTACGACTCCTACTACTACCACTACTATAACTACTACTACAACTACTTCTATTGCCCCTACTACTACCACTACTGCTACTACTACTACAGCTACTACTATGACAACAACAGCAACAACTACCACTACTACTACCACTAATTCTACTACTATTATTACTACTGTTGCTGCGACTACTTGAACTACTCCTACTAATGCTACAATTATTGCTATGACTACAACTAATGCGACTACTACTACTACAACAACAATAACTACTACTACTACTAATGCTACTACTACTACAACTTCCACTACTATTACTTCTACTACAATAACTACTACTACGACTACAACCGCTACGACTACTACTTCTACTATTACTATTATAACTACTACTGCTACTACTGCAATTGCTGCTAAACAACAATAATAACTACCACTGCTACTACTACCATTACTGCTACGACTACTACTACTGCTACTGAAATCGACCTTCCTAACGCCGGCGATGCTCGCCGAAGTGTTCGAGGTCTCGGAAGCTCTTTTCAAGAAAGAAAGTAGCAACAAGAAATAAGGAGAAGATATGGAGAAACTCTCGGATTCTTATTGCTAAATTCACACGATTGCTTACAATACTTGGATTATTTTTCGATGATCATTTACAATGGAGGCGTGCCCCTTATATAGAGGGCACGGTGATGTAAGCGCTCACATCAGCTGGTGGTATGAGCTAAGTGCTTACATCAGCATAATAGTAACCTATACTAGAGTAGGCCTATAGCCTTTACATAAGACTCCAAGGGAAGTCTTGTCCTAGGCGTAGCCTTTATATCCTAAGGCGTAGCCTTTACAGAAGACTCCAAAAGAGATCTTATCCTAAGGCGTAGCCTTTATATCCTAAGGCATAGCTTTTACAGAAGACTCCAAAAGACGTCGCTGTCATAGGCTGGTATCTCGTCCTTTGGCTAGGCTCGTCCTCTTGCTAGGCTTTGACTTCTTATTTTGTAGCTCTAGCTGTTAGTGTACTGTACAACAGGATTCTACTTTCCTGTATTAGCTACTATACTTCCCACCACGCTCCGCCTGCTACGGGACAGTGGCTTTGTATAGTGGGGTGTCGTCTTCTTTGGCCAGGTACGCTTCCCACCAAGCTCCGTGTGCGTCTGAGAGAGTGAAAAGAGGCTGGTCCGGGAAACGGCGTCTTGGACTAGTCGGAGGGTATTCTGGAGCTGCCGGTCTATCTGGGCCATTGTAGGGTACCAGGTGGCCCAAAAGTGATCCTGGTAGCTGAGTCATTTGCACTCCCATAGCTTGTTGGTATGGAGGTTACACAGTTGCCGAAGTGCTGTGATTGCTGTTGCTGCTGCTGCACGGATATCCTGCTCATTTGCAGGGAACCCTGCAGTTGTAGTAGCATCTTGGCTAGGTGCTGCCACTCCTTATATGCTGGGGCTACTTGGACTTCTTGAATTGCTGTGGCCACGAGCTCCAGAGTTCCAAGATCTTCTTCTGCTGGCCATCCTGCACAGACTAGAGAAGAAAGTAATCGTGACAAGGAGTCAGCGAGCCGATTATCCTTGCCCTCGATGTGTTTGAAGTGTTCCGGGATCCCTATCCCAGTAATATAGTCCGTGAAGGCGATCCAGCGTATCCTGGAAGGCTTGTGATTCGGAGACTTGTTGAAGAAGCTAATTATAGCTTGGCAGTCGGTCCGAATCGTGAGTTCCTTTCTATCCAAGTAGTAGATCTTTAGTGCTTCCAGTGAGTTCATCACCGCATAGATCTCCGCATCAATAGTGGATTTGATGGGGTTAAACTTCCCGCTTGCGTAAGCATACACATGTTCTGCGGATTTTGGATCATATTTCTGCGGCTTCCATTTGCAGATGCCCCCCCATCCTTCCATGCAGCCATTTGTTTCTAGAAGGATGTAGCTCTCTGTAGGGGGTACTTCCAAGTCCGGTAGTTGCTGGACTAATTTTTTAATCTGGCCCACTAGAGCCCAATCCTGTTGGTTCATTTTCTTTTCTCCAGTTGGGCTGGTTTTTGCATACAGTGGGCTGAGGAGCCTTCCCAAGTTGGGAATGTAATTCCTGGCATAATTGAGGATGCCTAACCAGGAACGAAGCCCCTTCTTGGTCATGAGTGATTTATTTTGTACCTCCGTGATTTTCTTGATCACGTGAGGCTGCAGCCGGATCCTTTGGTTCCCGATGATGGCACCTAGGAACTCCACTTTTGTTACCGCTACCTTCATTTTTGTAGGGCTCAGGACGAGCCCATGCTCCTCACAAATATCGAGCATGATGTTCAGGTGCTTGGCATGCTCTGCTTCTGTCTGCGAGAAAACAAGAATATCGTCAATGTAGACGGCAATAAAGCTTTCTGTACCTTTGAAGTAATGGTCCATTTTTCGTTGGAATACGGCTGGGGCGTTCTTCAGGCCGAATGGCATGACCAACCATTTGTATAGGCCAGAGGGGACCCAGAATGCGGTCCATTCAATAGAATCTGGGTGCATGGCCACCTGATGGAAACCACTTTTCAGGTCAAACTTGGAGTAGACCTTGCTGTGGCTTACCCTCCTTAGGATAGTATTGATCCCTGGGAGGCTGTATTGGTCTTTGTTTGTAAGGTCATTCAGACACTTGTAGTTGAAGACCATTCTCTCTTTTCCTTTTTCCTCTTTGCCTGTAGTCGGGTCGACGATTGTTCCTGACCTTACGATGAAGGCCGTTGTTCTGTGCCGACTTCTACTTGGCCGGATGACTCCCATGGTCAGTAGGGCTTCTACGTGCCTTTTGAAGGTGTCCTGCAGTTGTGGGGTGACATGCTTCATAAGACGATCTTCTATAACAAAGTCTGGATTTTTGATATCCAGATGGCACACCACTTTGTTCTTTGCCCAGTGCTTTAACGGGTTTTCGCCAATAAACCCTGCTTCCTTCAGCCTTGTTATTACTGGTTGAAATTTTTGGAGGAAGGACTCCCTGCTGAGCCCTGTATTATAGTATACTGATTGCTGAATATCAATATACTCTTCTTCCTCCAGCTCCAACTCTTCTATGGCGGCGGCCACCGATGCTGTAGGAGTAGTACTGATAACAGTTAAATTTTTATAGAAGGTTACGATGTTACCTTCTATCCGAACTCCTCCTTGCATGGCTTTTATAAAGTTGCACCCAATTATCATCTGGATGCCATCACCTAGCTCCATTTTGAAGCTGTAAGTGTAGGGAATCTTGAAGCTGTTATCCCCAATATGCATCCTTCCACCTTTTAGTTTTTTGTCCGCCGATTGCTTTGAGTTTATCCCGCTGAATTGTACCACGAAGCTATTTTTCTCCAGTGCTTCTGGTGGTACTGAGGCTTCCTCAATACAGCAGGTTGTTGCTCCTGTGTCTAGTATGGCTCTGACTTGGAACCTGGGAATGTTAGGTATTTCAAGTTCAACATTCATGTTGTAGAGCATATTCTTTACTATTTTTGGTCCAGGCTTCGGTTGAGCCTCTCCTTCAGCTGTTGTCTTGTAGACACTTTCCTGTAGTAGGATACTGGTGCACACTCCAGTTCCTTGCTTGCTTCTGGTTCCTTTTCTTTAAACTTCTCAGAGTCTTTTTGCAGGCTTGCGCCTAGCTCTAATTCCTCGACTCTTTCTTCGTAGTAGCCCACCTCCTTCTCCAGCCGTTCAGTTTCCCCTTCACACCTTTCTTGCATCAGCCTCTGGTTAGGGAATGGTTCTGGTGGAGCTGGTGTAACTGGGACCGCTGTTTTAAAGTAATAGGGTCCACATAGGTTACAGGCAGTAACCTTGCATTTGGGGCAATGAATCCTTACCCGCTGCATTGTTTGGATCTTGCAGCACACGCACTTTTCTTCTCGTGGCTGCACGAAGTCGTTATGCTGCCAAGAATGAGAAAATTTTCCTTGGAAGTAAGGCAGCGTTACCTGAGGGCGATACCCTCCTTCTAGTTCTCCCAGAACACAAACTGCTTTCTCCTGCTCAGGTGGGTCGAGGGAGCTGTGCAGACTTTGGGTTGATAAAGAGGAGTGACGGTCCTTTTTGCGTTGTGCTTCTTAAAGTTCTTGTAGGTACTGCGCATTAAAAGGGATCTCTACATAGTTGGTGTTGTAAGAAGGCCTGTAATAAGATGAGGTTAGAGGGTAATTGTCTCCTCTGGTGAAGTACTCCTCCTCCGGAGGTTCGTTCTCATAATGTTGTTGGTAGCTTTTCTGGTCCTGATAACACCAATTGTAGTAGTCTTCCCATGGGGTAGGCAGGTAGTAAGCCATCAGCCTTCAAGCTTTTACACTTCCTCAGCAAGTATCTGATAAGGATCTCGAAAGACCCTTAGTTTGCCTCGTGCCTCCTGAGGCCTTCGCGTGCACCTCTCGTGCTGTTGGAGAAGCTTGTCCAGCCGTTAAAGGCTGTCGCCTGGTTCTCTTTGCTGGGGTTGTTGCCAGAACGCCTCAAGTACTAGTCCTCGAGCCTCTTGTTTTGAAAGGGGCCTGCTGTCTAGGACTGCAGTTGTTAAAGTCTTCAGAGAAATCTCGAGCCTCGAGATCTCTTGTGTGAAAGCTTGATGCAGTTCAAAGAGTTGTTTTAAACTCTTTAAGTTAACTCTTGATGCAATACAGGTTTTGTCGTAAATAACAGACAAATTGTGAGCTAGTTGGTTGGTGGAAACTTTTGTTACTAAAGCAAGGTCAAGATACTCAAGGCTAGAGGTTCGGGAACGTTCATACCCCTCCTGAATGGATTTTTCCCATGCTTCAGACATATGGGCTAAAAAGTTCATAGTTACCACAATTTTCCCAAGGATAAATTCCAGTATTAGGTTAAACATGCCAATTCCTTACTAGATTAAAGCAATGCTTCAGGATCATACAGGTGTGCCCTTGGGCTTACTCACAGCCACTCGCCTTCACTGCCAAGTTAGGACCTGTCCTTTTTCCTTACACAAAGCTCTTCATCCAGTCAGTAAAAACCATGCTTAATTCTAATCCGCAAATTACCACAAAGGAAAATGATAGCACTTATGAATTCTTAACACAAAATCTGAACACAGTAGTGTAAATCAGGATTTGGGTAATTACGACCCTTACCTCGCACTCTTGGCACCTTGACATCTTGGGGGTTCTACTCCGCCATATCTTTAGCTAGCTCTGATACCATGAAATCGACCTTCCTACTACTGCTACTACTACTATAACTATTACTACTACTACAACCATAACTCCTCCTCTTACTACTACGATTACTACTCCTACTGCAACTGCTTATACTACTTCTATTGCTAATAATGCTACTACTCCTACAACTAGTTCTATTACTACTACTAGTAGTGCTACTACTAATGCCACAACTATAATAACGACAACTTCTAGTATTGCTGCTACTAGTACTGCTTCTAATGCAAAAACTAGTAGTCATACTACTGGTATTGCTCCAAGTACTACTACAACAACTACTGTCGCTACTGCTACTACCGCTACAACTACAATGACTACTACTTCTCCTACTATTACTACTACTACCACCACCACTACTACTACTGTTGTTGCTGCTGCTCCAGCTGCTTTTGCTACTACTGGTTCTGCTACTAATGCTGTTGCGACTGCTACTGCTGCTACTACTACTAGTACTGCTAATAAGATTACTATTACTGCTACTACTAAAAGTACTTCTCCTACTACTACTATTGCTACTACCATTGCTATAGCTAAATACTACTACTACTACTACTACTACTATAACTGCTACTACTACTACTGCTACTACTATTGCTACTGCTACTATTGCTACTACTACTATTACTACAACTGCTACTGCTACTACTACTACTACTATTGCTACTATTTCTACTACTATGACAACTACTACTACTCACCCAGCTAATAAAACTACTTCTACTTCTACTATTGCTACTAGTGCTACTACTGCTATTATCGCTACTACTACTACTACAATTGCAACAACTGCTACTACTACTACTACTTCTATTACCCTTTCTACGACTGCTGCAATTGCTACTACTACTACTATCACTACTACTACTACTATTTCTGCTACTACAACTTTTACTAGTTCTACAACTACAACTACTTCAACTACTACAACTACTGCTACTACTACTACTGCTAACCATTGTAACAACTACAACTACAACTACTACTACAACTACTATCGCAACTACCACTACTGCTACTAATGCTGTGGGTACTGCTACTATCGCTACTACAACTAATACTACTACTTTTGCTCTTCCTACTGCGGTTTCTACTACTACTACAACAACTATGGCTACTACTGCAAATACTACTATGACTTCTCCTACTACTATTACTACTACTACTACTACTACTACTCCTGCTACTACTACAACTACCAATATTTTTTTTATTATTGATACTGCTACTAGTAATGCTACTACTAGTATTTCAACAATGACAACTACAACTGCAAGTCCATCTACTATTGCTACTGCTCCTCTCACTACTGCCACTACTCCTACAACTATTACTACTGCTGCTATTGCTACTACTATGACTGCTACTCCTATTGCTACTAGTAATACTACTCCAACCACTACTAGTGCAGCTACCACAACTCCTCCTGCTACAACTACTATTACTGGTATTACGACTATTACTACTAATGCTACTATAGCTCTTATTACTAGTATTACTACTCCACTATTACTACTACTGCTACTTCTGCTACTAGTACTAGTACTTCTACTGCTACTTCTGCTACTACTGCTTCTTCTGCTACTACTGCTTCTTCTGCTACTACTACTTCTACTACTACTGCTACTACTACGATTACAACTACTACAACTACCACAACTACTAGCACTACTACAACTACTATTTCTTCTACCACTGCTACTACTACTACTACTATTACTACTGTTGCTACAACTACTACAACTACAACTACTACTAGTACTACTTCAACTACTACTACTACTACTACTACTACTATTCCAACTACTACTACTACTATAACTACTACTTCTACCATGACTATTGCTGCTACTACTGCTACTACTACTTCTACCGTGGCTACTTCTTTTGCTATTGTTACTATTGCTACTACTACTGCCACTACTTCAATTGCTGCTAGGACTGCTAGGACTACTATGACTATTAGTACTACTACTACTACTAGAGCTAGTTATACTGATACTACTACTAAAAACACTCCTACTACTACTACAACAATTGTTACTGCTACTACTACTACTACAACAATAACAACAACAACTATTACTACTACTCCTACTCCTCCTCCTCCTCCTACTACTACTACTACTAGTACTTCAACTACTACTACTGCTTTTCCTAGTACTACTACTACAACTTTTTCAACTATAACTAATGCTACTACTACTTCTACTACTACTAGTACTACTACCACCACCACCACCACCACCACCACCACCACCACCACCACTATTACTACTACAACTACTACTTTTGCTACTGGTTCGACTACTCCCACTACTACTGCTTCTACTGCTGCTGCTGCTGAGGCTACTGCTACTACTACTACTGATGCTACCGCTACTCCTATTACGACTGCTACTACTACCGTTACTACAACTACTCGTCAAACTTGTACAACTGCCATTATTTCTGCCACTGCTGCTACTTCTACTAGTACTACTCCTATTGCTACTCCTACAAATACTATTGCTGCCACTACTACTACTGCTAGAACTTGTATTACTATTACTACTACTACTGATGCTGCTGCTACTGCTGCAACTTCCACTACTATTACTTCTACTACAACTATTGCTACTACGACACTGCTACGACGACTACTACTTTCGCTACTACTATTACTAGTACTACTACTTCTTCTTCTATTACTACTGGTACAACTGCTACTGCTACTACAACAACAACTACTACTACTACAAATACTACTACTACCGGTACTACTACTACGACTCCTGCTACTACTCCTACTCATACTGCTACTATAACAACAACTACTACTACTACTACTATGACTACTACTACTATTACTATAACTACTACTACTAGTACTACTGCTACTGCTGCTACTACTAATACTTCTAATGCTACTCTTGCTACTACTGCTACAATTATTGCAACTACTGCTATTACTAATCCTGCTATTATTGCTACCATTACCACTACTGCTGCTACTACTGATGGTGCAACTAATACAACTACTACTCTAACTACTACTATTGTAGCTGCTATTGCTACTGTTGCTTCTACTACCACAACTACTGCTACAACAACAACAACAAGAACTGCTACTACTACTACTAATGCTTCCACTGAATTTACTTCGACTACGACTACTTCCACTGCTACTTCTACTACTTTTACTACAATTGTTACTACTGTTACTGCTACCACTACCACTACTACTGCTGCTACAACTACTGCTTCTACTAATGTTACTGCTACTACTTCTACTTCTCCTACTTCCAATACTACTGCTACTACGATAGCTTCTACTACTGCTGCTATTACTTCTACTACTATTGCTGCTACAACTACAACTGCCACTACCCCGACCACTAAAACTACTACTACTACTACTACTACTGTTGCTACTATTGCTACTTCTGCTATTATCGCTACTACTATTGCTGCTGCTGTTACTGCTACTATAGCTACTACTACTACTTCTACTACTACTATTGCTACTGCTACTACTACTACTACTTCTACTACTACCACTACTACTACTACTATTTCTACTACTACTACTACTACTACTATTACTACTATTTCTACTTCTACTACTTTTACAAATACAAGTACTACGACTACTACTACTACGGCAACTACCCCTACTGTAGCTGTGGTTGCTGCTACTACTTCTTCCGCAACTACTACAACTGCTACTACTACTGCTACTACTAGGACTAATACTACTCCTAAAACTGCTACTACTATCACAACTACTTCTGCAACTTGTGGTATGCTACAACTACTGCTGCTACAACTACTAATGCTACTATTCTTGCTCCCACTACTACTACTACTGCTTCTACTACAACAACTACTACAACTACTACCACTGCAGCTTTACTACTATTACTATTGCTTCTATTTCTTCTACTCCCACCAGTACTATTACTACTACGACTGCTACAACTACAACTGCTATTATTTTTACAAATGGTAAACCGACTACTACTTCTACTACTCTTACTACTACTAATACTGCAACTACAACTGCTACTCCAGCTACTATTGCTCTTGCTCCTTCTCCTACTACTACTGCTGCTAACACTGCGGCTACTACTGTTGCCATTAATACTTCTCCAACTACTAGTGCTACTATTACTAATATTGCTACTACTACTACTACTACGGCTCCTACGACTACTACTACGACTACTTCTACTACTTGTACTACTACTACGACTACTCCGACTACAACTTCTACTACTACTACAACTTCTTCAACTACAACTACTGCCACTGATCCTTCTACAACAACTACTACTACTACTACCAGTGTTGTTGATGCTACAACTACTACTACTATAACAACTACAACTTTGCAACTTCTCCAACTATTGCTACGACTACTACCACAACAACTACTACAACAACAACAACTACTGCTGCTACTACGGCTGCCACAACAACAACAACTACTACTACTATGCTACTATGGCCGCCATGACAACTACTATTACGACGACTACAACTACCACTATAATTGCTACTACCGCTACAACTGCTATTGCTAAAACTACTACTATAACTACTTTGATTGCCACTACTGCTACTACTATTATTATCACCACTACTAGTACTGCTGCTACTATTGCTACTATTGCTACTACTACTACTTCTACTACAACTACCACCACCACCACCACCAACACCACCACTACTACTACTACTACACTATTGTTGCTGCTGTTGCTTCTATTACTAATACTACTATGACAACTACTACTACTACTACCACCACCACTGCGGCTGCTGCTACTGCTGCTACTCCTATTGCTACTTCTAATACTATTATGACTACTGCTCCTACTACTTCTACTACTACAACTACTATTACTGCTACTACTACAACAACAACAACTCCTACTATTACTACTACAATTGCTACTACTGCTATGTCTGCGACTGCTACTACTACTAATACTACTACTGCAGCTGCTCCTACTAGCAATACTACTGCTACTACTACAACAACTGCTGCTGCTACTACTTCTACTACTACTAGTGCTCCTACTACCTCAACTGCTACTACTATTACTACTACAACTACAAGAGCTGCTACTACAAGTAGTCCTGATAGTACTACTACAACTTCAACAACAGCTTCTGCAAGCGCTACTCCTACTACCTCTGCTACTGCTCCTACTACTACTACTACTACTACTACTACTACTGCTGCTGCTGCTGCTGCTACTACAACAACAACAACAACAAATACTGCTGCTGCTGCTACTGCTACTGCAACTGCTGCTATTGCAATTGCTTCGACAACTACTACTACAACTTCCACTAACAGAGCTCCAACTTGTACTCCTACTGCCACAAGAACTCTGACTATTGTTGCTACTATGACAACAATTGTAACTGCTCCTACTACTATGACTACTATTACCACCACTACTGCAGCTCCTGCTGCTACTACTAGTACTACCTCAACTGCTACTACCGATGCTCCAACAACTAGAGCTATTACTACTACTGCTGCTACTACTGCTTTTATTACTACTACTACTACAACTACTCCAACTACTACTACTATTTCTGCTGCTACTACTACAACTACTACGACTACAGTGGCTACTATAGATGCTCTTACTACTACTTCTACTAGTTTTGCTACCACTATGACTTCTGCTACTACTTCTACTACTACTATGGATGCTGTGACTACTACAACTACAATAAGTACTACTTCTGCTACTACTTCTACTACAACTGTTGCAACTACTTTTACTGCGACTGCTGCTAGTACTGCTACTACTACAACTACTACTACTACTATTTCTACTTCAACTACTGCTCCTGTTTCTACTACTACTTCTCCTAATACTACCACTGCTATAACAACTGCTACTACGACTACTGCTACTGCAACTACTAATACTCCTGCAACTACTACATTAGCTACAACTATTATAGCTTCTGCTATAACTACTACTTCTACTACTACTGCAGCTACAACCACTACCTCTACTACTAGTATTACTACTGCTACCACTGATACTACTACTACTATAATTAATACTATTAGTACTACAACTACTACTACTACTTCTTCTAATACTACTACTACTTCTGCCACTACAACTACTGCTACTGGTACTACTACGGCTACTACTACTACTACTACTACTATTTCTGCGACTACTAATACTATTGTTACTACTACTACTACTACTACTTCTACTATTACTGCTACTTCTACCACTACTTCAACTACTACTATTGCTTCTACTACAACTTCTGCTATGACTACCACTGCTACTACTACTACTACTGTAGCTACTAATACTACTGCTACTGCTACTACTACAACAACCGTTACTACTATTACTTCTACTACAATTACTAGCACTACTATGACTACTATTGTTATTGCCACTACTGCAACTACTACTACTACAATTGAAGCTACTGTGACTACAACTACAACTATTACTACTACCAAGACTATTACAACAACTACTACTTCTCCTATTACTACTAATGTTGCCTCTATGGCTGCTGCTACAACTATCGCTATTGCTACTACTACTACCGCAACTAATACTACCTCTAATACAACCACTACTACTGCTACTACTACTACTTCTACTACAACCACTACGACTGCTACTACCACGACAAATACTACTATTGCTATTGCTTCTAGTACAACTACGATAAGTACTACTACTACTACAACTACTACTTTTGGTGGTGCTGTTACTATTAATACAACAGGTACTGCTGCTACTACTGCTACTACTTATGCTACCACGACTACTTCTGTTGCTGCTACTACAACTATTACTACTACAACTACTTGTGCTACTACAGCTACAACTACTACTACTGCTGCTGATGTTGCCGCCACTACTACCACTTCTAGCAATACTATTACCACCACTAATGCTGCTGCTTCTGCTATTACTATAACTACAACAACAACAACAACAACAACTACTACTACTACTACAATAACTACAACTGCGGCCGCTGCTGGTACTACTAATACTAAAGCAACTACTAGTACTACAACTATTATTACTAGTGCTTCTACTACTACTACTACTACTAGTACAACTACTACTGCAACTGCTAGTGCTACAACTAATCCACCACCACCTCCGTCTACTATTACTACTACTACTAATGCCACTACTGCTACTATTATTACTACTACAACAACTACTACTATTAGTACTACTACTACTACTACTACTACTACTACTACTACTACTACTACTACTACTACTACTACTACTACATCTACTACTACAACTAGAAATACTACTACAACTACTACACTACT
>RXID01022342.1:41449-59012 GCA_005019695.1 Trichopus zeylanicus subsp. travancoricus
TACTACTACTACTACTGCTACTACGACTACTACTACTACTACTACTACTACTAATACCAGTACTACTACTCCTGCTGCTGCTATTACTACTACTACTACAACCACCACCACCACCACCACTACTACTCCTACTACTACTACTACTTCAACAACTACTGCTGCTGCTGCTGCTACTACTACCACTACTACTGCTTCTACAACTGCTACTGCTTCTACCACTACAACAACTATCGCTACAATAATAACAACAACAAGAACTATTGCTACTACTCCTACAACTACTACTGCTATTGCTGCTGCTGCTACTAATACTACAGCTACTGCTATTACCACAACTACTACTACAAGTGATTCTACTGCTACTACTACTACACATACTACTACTACAGCTGCTAGTGGTAGAACTACTCCTCCTCCTCCTCCTCCTAATATTATTATTTACTACTGCTGCTACTAGTACTACAACTACTAGTACTACTATTACTACTACCACTACTACGACTAATACTATTATTACTACTACTACTGCTACTGCTGCTGCTTCTACTATTACAGCTACAACTACCACTACACTACTACTACTACTACTACTACTACTACTGCAACTACAACAACAACAACAACTGCCACTACTACTACTTATACTACTACAACTACTACTAGTTCTACTACTACAACTACTACTACTACTATACTACTACTACTATACTACTACTACCACTACTACTAATACTAGTACTGCTACTACTACTACTACTATTACTACTACCACTACCACCACCACCACCACCACCAGTACAACTACTCCTACTTCTACTACTATTGAAAAAACCACTACTGCTGCTGCTATTGCTGCTACTGCTACTACTGCTTCTACTACTGCTACTGCTTCTACCACTACAACTACTATCGCTACAACAACAACAACAAGAAGAACTATTACTACTACTCCTACAACAACTAATATTATTGCTGCTGCTGCTACTGACACTACTGCTACTACTATTACTATAACTACTACTACAAGTGCTTCTACTACTACGACTACTACAACTACTGCTACTAAAACAGCTAGTGGTACAACTACTCCCCCTCCTCCTCCTACTATTATTATTACTACTACTGCTACTACTACTCCAACTTCTAGTACTACAATTACTACTACCACTACTACGACTACTACTATTATTATTACTACTACTACTCCAGCTGCTGCTGCAGCTGCAGCTACTACTACTACTACTACTACAACAACTACTACAACCACAACTACAACAACAACAACAACAACAACAACAACAACAACAACAACAACATGAACAACAACAACTACTACTACTACTACTACTCCTACAACCTCTACTGCTACTACTACTACTACTAATAATAATAATAATCCTACTAATACTACTACTGCTACTACTACCACTGCTACTAATACTATTTCTACTACTTCTACTACTATAACTACTGCTCCTACTAGTGCTTCTACTACTACAACTACTACTACTACCAGTACTAGTGCTACACCTACTCCTCCTCCTCCTACTACTACTACCACAACAACAACTACTAAAACTACAACTACTATTACTACAACAACTACTACTACTACTACACTACGACTGCTACTGCTCCTCCGCCTCCTCCTCCTCTTCCTACTACTACTCCTGCTTCTGCTGCAGCCGCTACTACTACTACTACTACTGCTACTACTACTGCTACAACAACAAGTACTACTACTACTACTACTACTAGTAATACCACTACTACTACCACCACCACCACTACTACTACTAGTACAACTACTAGAGCAAGTACTAGTACTACTACTACTCCTTCTACTACTACTACTACTACTACTACTACTACTAGTAGTTCTACTACTACTGCTACTACTATTGGTTCAACTACTACTACTACTACTACAGGTTCTACTACTACTGCTACAACTACTTCTACTACTACTACTACTCCTACTACCCCCACCACAACTACTACTACAACAACAACTACTGCTCCTACTAGTGCTTGTACTACTACAACTACTACTACTACCACTACTAGTGGTACAACTACTCCTCCTCCTCCCCCTCCTACTACTACTACAACTACTACAACAACTACTGCTACAACTACTACTAGTATTACTAGTACTAGTACTACTACTACTACAACAACAACAACAACAACTACTACTACTACTACACTACGACTGCTACTGCTACTACTATTACTACTACTACTGCTGCTGCTACTACTACTACTACTACTACTACTACTGCTACTACAACTACTAGTACTACTACTACAACTACTACTACTGCTACTGCTACTACTACTACTACTACTACTACTGTTACTACTACTTCTCCTAGTACTAGTACTAGTACTACTACTACTACTATGGCTACTAATACTACTTCTACTACTACTAATACTATTACTACTACTGCTGCTGCTGCTGCTGCTACTACTACTACTACTAGAACTACTACTACTATTGCTACTACTTCTTCTTCTACTACTACTACTGCTACTACTACTACTGCTGCTGCTATTACTACTACTACAACTCCTCCTACTACTCTTACTACTCCAACTACTACTACTACTATTACTACTACTACTACGACTACTACTACTACTATTACTACTACTCCTACTGCTACTACTGCTAATACTGGAACTAATACTGCTACTACTACTACTACTGCTACCGCCTCTACTACTACTACTACTACTACTATTGTTACTACTATAACTACTATAACTACTACAGCTGCAGCCGCTACTTGTACTACTATAACTTATTACTATTACTGCTAATACTAATACAATTATTGCTGCTATTATTGTAACTACTACAACCACTGCTTTTGTTGGTACTACTGCTACTACTACTTTAATTGGTACTCCTACTACTAGTACTACTATAGCAACTACTGCTATTGTTGCTAATACTACTAATGGAACTACTACTACTGCTGCTACTACTACAACTACTGCAATAACTACAACTACTAATGCTACTACAACATCTACTATTACTACTACTGCTAACACTACTACTACTAGTGGTGCTGGAACTACTCTTGCAGCAACTACCACTACTCCTACTGCTGCTACTACTACTAGAGCTACTGCCTTTACTACCACTATAACAGCTACTACTACACCTATTATTATTACTACTACTATTGGTACTCTTACAACTACTACTAAAACTACTACTCAGGCTGCTACTCCTGCTTCTACAACTACTATTCTTGCTACCATGGCTACTACAACTACAACTGCTACTACTATAGCAACTGTTATTACTACTTCTACTACTACAGCTACTTATCCTAGAACTACTACTACTGCTACTTCTACTACAACTATTATTACTACTACTACAACTACTTCTACTACGGCTAATTTTACTACAACTACTTCTGCTCCTACGTCCGCTCCTTCTACAACCATTTCTTCTACTACTACTGCTGCTACTACTGCTAATTCTTCTACTACTACTGCTGCTACTACTACTAATCCTTCTACTACTTTTCCAACTACTAATGCTTATACTATTAAAATTATGGCTGATACTTCTATAGCTACTACAACTATAACTGCTACTACTACTACTGTTGTTGCTACTACTACTACTACTACTTCAGCTACTACTACTATAACTATAGCTAATATTACTTCTACTGATACAACAACTACTACTTCTACTACTGCTACTACTACTACTATTGCTGTTGTTGCTAATTTTCTACAACAACTTTTGCTACTACTTCTGCACCTACTATTGCCACTTCTACAACTACTACTACTGCTACTACTACTACTACTAATTCTTCTACTACTTCTGCAACTACTATTTTTTCCACTATTGCTACTACTACTACTAATACTACTACTAGTATAACTATTGCAGCTACTACAGTTACTCATACTATTGCTACTACTACTACTACTAATTCTTCTACTACTCCTGCAACTACTATTATTTCCACTACTACTACTACTACTACTAATACTACTACTAGTATGACTATTGCAGCTACTACAGTTTCTCTTACTACTGCTACTAATACTACAATTGCTAATACTACTAGTACTGCTACTACAACTACTGCGGCTACTACTACTACTACTGCTACAACAACAACAACTACCACTACTAGTACTTCTGCTACTGCTACTACTACCACTATTACTACTCCTACTATTGCTATTGCTACTATTATTTTTACTATAACTGCTGCTATGACTACTACTGCTACTGCTACTGCTGCTACCACTACTACTACAACTACTGCTCCTACTTCTACTACTTCTACTAAAGCTACTGCTGCTACTACTACAACTTCAACTAATGCTGCAACTGCTATTAATACTAGTTCTCCGGCTACAACAACTATTAGAAGAACAACCGGTTCAGCTTCTGTTACATCAGCTACTGCTACTATTGCTACTACGACTATGACTAGTGCTACTACTACTACTACTTCTATTGCTACTCTTTCTACCACTACTATGAGTACTGCTACTACTACCATTGCTACTACAACTACTGCTACAACTCCTACAATGGCTACGTCTACTATGACTAAAAGTACAATAACTACTATTACTTCTACTGCCACAATTCACACTACTATTCTCAGTGCTACGACTAATGCTATTGCTACTAATACTACTAATTCTGTGATAACTTCTTCAACTGCTAATGCTTCTACTTCTACTACTGCTACTAATACTAATACTACTACGACTACGACTACTACTACTAGTACAATTACTAATACTACTGCTATAATTGCTACTGCTGCTGCTGCTACTAATACTACTACTACTACTCCTCCTCCTCCTCCTCCTCCTGCTACAACAACAACAACTACTACTACTGTTACTACTATATTTCTATCGCTATTACTACTCCTACTATAACTACTAATAATACTACTATTGCAACCGCGATTGCTACTACCACCACTACTACTAGTACTGCCGCTACTATTACTGTTGCTACTACTACTACTTCTAGTACAGCTTCTGCTACTACCACTACAACATCTATATACAACTACTACAATTACTACTATTACTAATACTACTAATACTACTGCTACTAGTATTACTCTCACAAGAACCACTACTGCTCCTACCTCCACTGCTACTATCGCAGCTACTGCTACTACCAGTGCTACTACAACAGTTGCTACTACTGCTACTTCAACTACTTCTACTACTACCACTACCACTTCTGGTACTACTACTGGTACTACTCCCTAGGCAACTACTACTACTACGATTACAAATGTTCCTGCTCCTACTACTACATTTGCTACAATTGCTACTACTACTACTACTCCTACTACTACAACTACTATTGCTACTACGACTACTACTGCTACTACTACTCCTGCTTCTATAACTATTGGTCATACTACTACCGCTCCTACAACTATAACTACTACTACTATGGCAACAATAACTACTACTGCTACTATTGCTACTACTGCTACTACTACAACAACTGCTACTAGTATTACTACTACTACTATTGCTACTACAACTACAACAAATACTACAGCTACTACTACTACTACAGCTATTATTACTACTGCTACTACTACTACAGCTATTATTACTACTGCTACTGCAATTTTTACAACAACTACTTCTGCGACTATTACGACACTACAATTACTACTAGTACGACTGCTCCAATGACTACTGCTACTACTACAATTACTAATACTATTGCTGCTAATGCTACTCCTACTACTATAGCCAGTACTGCTATTGCTGCTACTACTACTACTACGACTGCACCTACTACCACCACCACTACTACTACTACTACGACTAATGCCGCTACTACTACTACTGCTATTGCTAGAACTGCTCCTACTATAACTACTT
The DNA here is from genome assembly GCA_005019695.1 of Trichopus zeylanicus subsp. travancoricus. Lineage (NCBI taxonomy): Eukaryota > Viridiplantae > Streptophyta > Magnoliopsida > Dioscoreales > Dioscoreaceae > Trichopus > Trichopus zeylanicus. Next base: position 47,375 of record RXID01022342.1, read on the forward strand.
CAACTGCTACTGGTACTGCCACTACTACTACTACAACAACCAAAACTACTACTGCTGCTCCTACTACTACTTCTATAACAGCTACTACTACTATTGCTACAACTTCTGCTACTGCTGTAACTGCTACTACTACTCCTTCTTTTGATGCAACAACTACTATTGCTACTACTGCTACTACTACTACTACTACTAGTACTAGTACTATTACTGTTGCTACTTCTACTGCCACTACTACTACTACAACTACTTCTACAACTACTAATACTACTACTACTTCTTCTTCTTCTTCCTCTCCTGCTTCATCAGCCCCTACTACTACTGCTACAACTACTATTATTGCTATAGCTACTATTGTGACTATTACTACTGCTACTACTACTGCTACTACTGCTACTACTACTGCTGCTACTACTCCTACAACTGCTACCACTGTTGCTTCTCCTACTATTATGACTACTGCTGCTACTGCTACTACTACAACTACTATAACTACTGCTACAACTAGTTCTACTACTACTCTACTTCTACTAAAGCTACTGCTACTATTGCTACTACTACTTTTTCTCCTACTAATACTACAACTGCCACTGCTACTGCTACTAGTACTACTACTACTATGACTACGACTACTACAGCTGCTTCTGCAATGACAACTACTATGACTATTGCTACTAATACGACTACACCTTCTGCTACTGCTACTACTGCTACTAGAACTAGTACTTTTACTACTACTACAATGACTACTAATACCATTACTACTACTACTACTACTACTACTACTACTACTACTACTACTACTACTACTACTACTACTACTATTGCTGCTACTACTGCTCCTACTACCGCTGCTAATGCTACTACTATTATTATTCTGACTACTACTGCTACTATAGGTAGTACTACTTCAACTATAAGTGCTGCGGCAACTACTACAACAGCTACTGCTTCTATTACTACTAAGGTTAGTACTACAACTACTACCGGTAGTACTACTTCTACTTGAATTACAACAACTACTGCTGATGCTGCAACTACAGCTACTATAGCTACCACTGCTAATACCGCTACTTCTATGACTATTGCTACTACAAATACTACTACTGATACTAGAACTACTAGCACAACTACTACTCTTTGTACTACAACCACTACTTCTCGGACTAGTACTACTGCTACTGCTGTAACTACTACTACCACTACTACAACATTGTTACTACTACTACTACTTGCTTACTATTCTACTACTGTTGCTGGTATGACTCCTACTGCACTGCTACTACTGTTACTACTACTTAATACTGCAACTTTTCTTCTTTTGCTACTGCAGCTACTCTCCTGATATTACTACTACTACACCAGCGGCTACAGCCACACTACTACTTTCTCCTACCGATTACCGTGACTACTGGAGAGGGGACTACGGCTGCGACTAGACGCGGGCGGCTTACTGCTACACTAAGTTACTAGACGGAAGAACAACTAGGAGGGCTACTACTACTGCTGCTGCTATTGATACTACCGTTAACGTCGCTATGACAGCTACTACTGCTATGATTGCTAGTACTATTACTACGGCTGCTACAACTATTACTACTACTACTACTACTACTACAACTTCTGCTACTATTGCAACTGTGACTACAGCTACATCTACTGAAGTAACAACCGCTACTGCTACTACTGCTATAACTCCAACTAGAGCTACAAGTACTACTACTGCCACTAGTACTACTACTAAGACTTCACCAACTACGAAAACTACTACTACTACTATTACTACACTATTACTACAACTACAGCCACTACTACTACTACTGCCACTACACTATTACTACAACTACAGACACTACTACTACTATTGCCACTAGTACCACTTCTCCAACTACAAATACTACTACTGCCACTGCTACTACCACCATCACTACTACTACTGCTACTATTACTATAACTACTACTGCTACTACTACTACTGCTCTTGCTACAACTACTACTACTGCCTCTACTACTACTACTACTACTACATCCCCTACTACAAATACTACTGCTACTACTTCTCCACCAACTACTACTTCTGCCACTACTACTGCTGCTATAACTACTATTACCGCTACTATTATCATTCTGACTACTACTACTGCTATTAATAGCATCACCACTACTACTATTATAACAACAACTACTGCTACTACCACTGCAATTATGACCACTACTATTGTTGTTGCTACAACTGCTACTCCTGCTAGTACTGCTACTGCTATTACTACTTTTCCTACCACTGGTGCTATTACTACAACAACTACTACCACTGCTACTGCTACTAATACTTCTACTACTACTACTACTACCCCAACTACTACTATTGCAATTGCAACTACTACCGCTACTACTACTACTACGACTACTACTATTATTTCTACTACTACTGCTACTACTGTTACTTTTGCTATAACTATTATTACTACGACTAGTACTGCTACTACTCCTACTACTACTACTATGGCTACAACAACAACAACTACTACAACTACAATTACTACTACTTCTACAGCTACTTCAAATACTACTACTAATACTAGTACTCCAACTATCAATACAACTACTGATACTACTACCACTACTTCTATAACACTACTACTACTGCTACTACTATTATAACTACAGCTACTGATACTGCTACCACTACTTCTCCTCCTACTACTACAGCTACTACTATTACTACTACTACTACAACTGCTACTACTACTCCTACTCCTACTAATAGTACTACTTATGTTGCTACTACAAGTATTGCTATTACTGCTACTGCTATTCCTATAACTATTACTATGGCTACTCCTACTACTAGTAGTACAACTAATACTATTGCCACACCAACTACAACAACTACTGCTGCTATTGTTGCTACTACCACAAATGCTACTACAACTACTACAACTACCACTAGTACTGCTACACCTACTACATCTACTACTACTACTACTACTACTACTACTACTACTACTACAGCTACTGATGCTGCTACTTCTACTGTTGATGCTACTACTCAAATTGCTACTACTGCTACTACTCTTGCTGCTACGACTACTACTACTCCTGCTCCTTCTCTGGCTATTACTACTACTATTGCCACTACTACTCCTACTCCTAGTCCTCGTACTGTTACGACTACTTCTACTACTACTAGTACTACAACAACAACAACAACTACTACTACTATTACTGTTGCTGCTGCTGCTGCTTCTACTACAACAACAACAACTACTACTTCTAGTACTACTACTACTCCTAATACTACTACTCCTACAACAACTTCCACAGCCCAACTGCTACTGCTACAACAACTGCACCCACCAATGCTACTAATACTACTACTCTCGTTGCTACTACTACTACTATATCTACTACTACTCCAACTACTACATCTACTACTAATATTGCTACGACTACTACTTCTACCACTACTCCTACTGTTCTTGTTGCTACTACCACTGTTTATCCTACTACTACTGCTTCTACTGTTGCCACAAATGCTATTAGTACTACTACTACTACTCCTCCTACTACACAACTATAACTATTACTACTAGAATTTCTTCTGCTGCTGTTAGTACAACAATGACTGCTATTACTACTATTACTGGTACCACTATTAATAATATTACTACTATAGCTGATGCTACTTCTTCTACTACTACTACTTTTCCTACTACTACTATTTCTGCTACTATTGCTGCTGTTGCTGCCACTGCGGCTACTACGGCAAGTACTACGACCACTACTACTAGGACTACTGCTACTACTACTGCTGCTGATACTACTACAACAACAACAACAACAACTACTTCTCCACTGCTACTACTACAACTATTATTACTACTAGTACTGCTACAACAAATACCACTGCAACCACTACTACTAATATGACTACTACTACCACTACTACTACAACTAATATTACTACTACTGCTACTACTACCACAGCTACTACTACGACTCCTACGACTACTGCTACTGCTACTACTATTACAACAATTTCTCCTACTACTATTATTGCTACCGCAACTATCACTAGTACTACTACTTCCACTACTACTGCTACTGTGACTACTGTTCCTACTGCTGTAGCTACTAATGCTACTACTACTACTACAACTACTCCTACTAGTAAAACTACTAATACCACTATTACTACAACCACCACTACTACTACTACTGCCGCTACTACTACTACTACTACTATTACTACTACTACTACAGTTACTACTACTATAACTACTAGTACTGCTACTATTACTGCAAGTACAATTACCACTACAACTTTTACAACTATAACTACAACTACAACAACTTCTAATACTGCTGCATATACAATCACTACTTCTACTATTGCAGCTACTGCTACTATAGCTACGACTACTACTATTACTACTACAACTAGTATTACTACTATTACTGCTGCTATGGCTACTATTGGAACTAATACTACTACTATTATTACTGCTACAACTATAACTTTTGCCACTACTTCTACTATAGCTACTACAACTAGTACTAATACTATTGCTAGTACTACTACTGCTCTCACCAGCACTACTGCGAATACTACTACTGTGACTACGACAACTGCTAGTGCTACTACTCTTCCGTTCCTTTTACTACTACTTCTGCTACTACCAAGGCTACTACTACTTCTACTACTGCTACTACTGCTGTTACTACTACTTCTACTACTACGACTACTGCTACGAGTAATTCAACAAATACTACTACTACTCTTACAATTGCTAGTAATGCTGCTATCACTACTCCTACTACTAGTGCCACTACCGTGACTACTCCCACTACCACTGCTACTACTCCTACTACTACTAATACAGTTAAAGCTGCTTCTATTACTACTACAGTAGCGAGTGCTACTAATACGACTACTACTAATCCGACTGTAACTGCTACTTCTGCTACTAACAACACAACTAGTGCAACAAAGATCACTAATACTGCAACTTCTAGTACTACTACTACTGCTACTGCTACTACTGCTGCTCCTATTACCACTGCTACTACCGCTACTACTATAACTATGGTTACTACTACTTCTGCTACAACTACTACCACTACTACAACTAATGCAATTGTGGTTACTGCCAGTGCAACTACTCCTACTGTTGCTGCTACTACAACTACAACTAGTACAACTGCTACTACTATTACTACTGCTACTTCTCCTAGTACAACTAGTACTACTATTACCTCTCTTACTACTACTGCAACTACAATGCTAGCTACCACTACTGTTACGACTACAACTCCTACGACAACTACTACAAATGCTCCTACTGCGACTACCACTATTACTACTACAACTATTTTCTTGTTACTAGTACTACTCCTTCTACTGCTATAACTACTACTGCTACTGTTGCTTCTCCTGCTGTAGCTACTACTGCTACTACTCCAACTCCTACTCTAGCTACTACTGCTCCTCGTACTCCAACTACTGCTACTACTACTCCTACTCCTTCTCGTACTACAACTACTACTTCTACTATTACTACTACTACTACAACTAATAATAATAATAATAATACTATTGCTGCTACTACTGCTTCTACTACTACTACTACTACTACTTCTACAACTACCGCTACTCCTAACATACTACTGCTGCAACAGCTACTACAAATACAACTGCTACTGCTGCGACTGCTGCAACCACCACTACAACTACTACTACTGCTGCTGCTACTACTACTGCTACTACTGCTACTTTTGCTGATACTAGTACTACTCCAATTGCAGTAGCTACTACTAATACTGTGACGACTGCTGCTAGTACCGCTACTACTACGGTTACTATTGCTACTACCATATTTTTTCCAACTGCTACTACTTGTACTATTGCTACAAATACTATTACCACTACTACTACTACTACTACTACTACTACTACTACTACTACTACTGCTACTACTACTACACAACTATTACGCTACTATTCCCACTACTACTACTTCTACTACTACTACAATTTCTTCTGCTACTGCTTGTACAACTACTACTGCAACTACTACTACTGCTGCTGCTACTTCTTCTACTATGACTATTTTTCCTACAACTATTACTACTATTACTATTTCTGCTACTCTACTACTACTACACCTAGTAATGCAACTACTTCTACTCCAATTACTACAACTATAACTACTAATACTACGACCGCTACTACTACTTCTACAACTCTTACTGCTACTACTACTTCTACTACTACTGCTAGTATTATTGTGACTGCGATGGCTGCCACTGCGTCTACCATAACCAGTACTACTACCACTACTACTACGACTACTGCTATTATTACTACTACTACTACTTCTTCTTCTACTACTACTGCAACTACTACTACCACTGATACTACTACAACTATTATTACTACTACTACTACTGTTACTATAGATACCACTATTGCTACTACTACTAATATGAGTACTACAAGTACTACTACTACTACTACCACAACTACGACTATTACACCTGCCACTACTACTACTATAGCTGCTACTACTACTATTACTATTTCTCCAACAACAACTACTACTACCGCAAACTACTGGTACCACTACTACCACTACTATTGCCACTGCGACTACTGCTACTACTACTGCTAATACCACTACGACTACTACTACTATTGCTACTACTACTGCTACTACTACTACTACCAGTACAACTATTTCTACTATTACTCCTACTACTAATACTACTACTTCTACAACTATAGCTACTACTTGAACAATTTTTCCAAATTCTATTGCTTCTACTACAACTACTACTTCTGCTATAGCTATTACTACCAATGCTACTGCTATGACAACTACTGCTGCTATTGCTTCCACTGTTACTACTGCTAGTACTGCTGCTACTATTACTACAACTTCCACTACAACAATAATAACAACAACAACTACTTCTACTACTACTATTATTACTACTACTTTGGCTACTACTACTACTATTACTATTTCTACAGCTGCTATTAGTATTACTACTCCTATAACTATAACTACTGCTACTACTTCTACATCTACTACTATTGCTACAACAATTACTACTACTTCAACTACTTCTTCTTCTACTACTGCTACTATTGCTACAGCTGTACTACTATTACTTCAACAACAACAACTACTACCACTACCACAACTATGACTACTACTCCTACTATCGATACAATTACTATTATCACTAAACAAGAACAACTACTATTACTACTACTGCTACTGCTACTATTGTTGCTACTATTACTACTGCTAATATTGTTGCTACTATTACTACTATTACTATTACTACTACTACTACAAGTACAACTACTACTATTACATCTTCTACTACTACTATTTGCTATTGTTACAGCTACTCCTACTACTACTACTACCACTATTTCTACTACAACTACTACTGTTACTGCTGCTACAACAATAATAACAACTACAACTTTGACTTCTACTTCTACTACTAAAACTACTATAACTGCTACTACAATTTCTACTACTATAACTACTACTACTCCTACTACTATTAGTACTAATACTACTACACCTACTATTACTACTACACCTACAGCAACTACTAGTTCTGCTACTACTACAACAACAACAACAACTACTACTACGATTACTACTACTACTACGAATACTACTACGACTATTTCTCCGACTACTACTGCTACGGCTTCTACTACTACAGCTATTGCCACTTCGGCTACTATTACTTTTACAACTGCTATTGCTGCTCCCACTACTACAATGACTACTATCGCGACTACAACTACTACTTTTACTATGACTACTACTACCACTACTACTACTACTGTCGCTATAGCTACTACTACTACCACTATTGCTACTACTTCTACGACTACAACTACTACTACTACTTCTACACCTGGTACTACTAATACTTCTCCTACTACTCCTACCACTACTACTGCTACAACTACTACTACCAATACTACTACTAGTATCGCTACCGCTACTACTTCTCCAACTACTACTACGACTACAACTACTACTATTGCTACTACTACTACTCCTTCTACTTCTCCTAGTGCTATTGTTGCTACTACTACTTCTGCCTTTGCTATAACTACTATGGCTACTATTATTGCCAATACGGACACTTGTACAACTACTACTGTTTCTACTAATACTACTACTATTTCTACTACTATTACTTCTGCTACTACTGCAACTACTACCACTACTTCTTCTACTACTACAACTACTATTGCTACTACTGTGACAACTATTGCTACAACTGCTTCTGCAACTACTCCTACAACTAGAGCTACGACAATAACAACTACTAGTACTACTACTGCTACTACCGCTACTATTGCTGCTTCTAGAACTACTCTGACTACTACTACAGCTACTACTACAGCTACTACTATAGCTACTACTTCTCCTACTTCTACCACTACTACTGTTAATACTACTAATTCTACGGCAACTACTACTGCTACTACTACTACTACTACCACTACTACCACTACTGCTACTACTACTACTACTTCTTCGACTACTACTACTACTACTCTTGCTCCAGCTACTACTACTACTCCTACTCCAACTACTGCTACTACTATAGATACTCCTACTCCTTCTCGTACTACAACTACTACTTCTGTTGCTGCTACTACTTTTGCTGCTACTATTACTACTACTAATTCTACTGCTACTACTGCTAGTAATACTATTGTTACTACAACTACTTGTATAACTACTACTACTTCATCTTCTACTACAGCTACTCCTGCTACAACTACTATTGCTGCCACTGCTATAACCACAACTACTACTAGTAGTATTACGGCTGCTACTGCACTTGCTACTACTGCTACTTTGGCTAATTCTACAACTACTCCAACTGCTGTAGCTACTACTAATACTACGATGACTAATGCAACTCCCGACACTACTACAGTTGTTGCTGCTACCACCATTTCGTTTACTACTGCTACTACTTCAACTATTACTGCAAATACTATTACTACTACTACTACTACTACTTCTACTACTACAATTTCTTCAGCTACTACTAGTACAACTACTACTGCTGCTACTACTACTACTTTCTCGACTACTATTACAACTACTACTATTTTTGCTACTACTACTATTACTACACCTACTAATGCAACCGTTGATGCTACTACTACTTCTACTACTCTTTCTGCTGCTACTATCTCTACTACTACCGCTACTATTGCTCTTACTACTACTGCTACCACTGCGGATACGATGACAAATATTGCTACCACTACTACTACGACTACTGCGACTACTACTACTACTACTAGATCTTCTTCTTCTACTACTACAGCTACTACTACTTCTGCTACTACTACAACTATTACTAATACTACTACTGCTGCAACAGATACCACTGTTGCTGCTACTACTAATATGACTACTATGACTACTACTACTACTACTACTACTACTTCTGCTACTACCACAACTAGTACTATGACTCCTACGACTACTACTACTGCTACTACTGCAACTACTACTACAGCTGCTACTGCTACTACTATAATTTCTCCAACAACTACTACTACTACTCCAACTACTACTGGTACTACTACTACGGCTGCTGCAGCTACTGCGACTACTGCTACTAATGCTGCTACTACTACTGCTACTACCACCACCACTAGTACTACTGTTGCTGCTAATACTACTGCTACCACTACAACTACTTCTGCTACTACTCCTACTACTAATACTACTACTACTACCACTACCGCTACTACTGCAACTATTATTCCAAATTCTGCCACTCCTACATTAGCTAGTACTTTTGTAATACCTATCACTACCGATGCGGCTAATACGAAAACTACTGTTGCTACCGCTAGTATTGTTGCTAATATTACTACGACTTCTACTACAACAACAACAACATCTACTACTGCCTCTCATAGCACTACTATTACTACTACAATGGCTACTACTACTACTACTACTACTATTTCTACAAGTGCTATTACTATTACTACTGCTATAACTACAACTACTGCTACTGCTTCTACTTCTACAACTACGTCTACTACTACTACTACTACTCTATTGCTACTACAACAAAAACTACTTCTACTACCATTACCACAACTACGATTGATACTCCAACTACTGATACTACTACTACTATAGCTGCTATTGCTACTTCTGCTACTACGACTATTGCTGCTACTATGGCAACTACTGCTACAACTGCTTCCACTATTACTACTGCTAGTATTGTTGCTACTATTACTACTACTACTACTACTATCACTACCACTATTACAACAACTACTACTACTTCGACTACTACTACTATTTGCTAAAGCTTCAGCTACTCCTACAACTACTACTACTACAACTATTTCTACTGTAATTACTATTATTGTTGCTGCTAAAACAATAACTACTACTACTACATCTACTTGTACTCTACTACTACAACTACTACTACTTCTACTACTTCTACTACTACAGCTGCTACTACTATTTTCACTACTACTACTACTACTGCTACTACAATTACCACTACTACTACTGCACCTACTACTACTACTACACCTACGACAACTGCTACTTTTGCTGCTCCTACAACTATAACAACAACAACAACTATTGCTGCTGCTGCTGTAAATACTACTAATACTATTGCTGCTGTTGCTACTACTAAGACTATTTCTCCGACTACTACTACTACTTCTATTGCCACTTCTACTATCGCTAAACTACTATTGCTACTACTACTTTTTCGATTGCTATTGCGACTACTACTACTACTACAACAACAACTATTGCGACTATTGCTACTACTCTTACTACGACTACTACTACCACTACTGCTACTACTATTGTTATTACAGCTACTGCTACTACTACTACTGCTACACCTGGTACTACTACTACTTCTTTTTCTACTACTACTACTACTACTACTACAACAACTGCTACTACCAGAATAACTACGACTAGTTCTACTACTAGTAACGCTATCGCTACTACTTCTCCAATGACTACTACGACTACAACTACTACTATAGCTACTATTAATCCTACTTTTACTTCTCCTACTACTACTACTACAACAACAACTACTGCTACTATAGCTACTACTACTTCTGCTTCTACTTCTCCTACTGCTATTGCTGCTACTACAACATCAGTTCCTTCTATAACTACTACAGCTACTACTCTTGCCAAAATGGATACTGTTACTACTAATACTACTACTATAGCAACTACTGCAACTTCAGCTACTACTGCAACTAGTGCTACTACTACTGCTGCTAATGCTATTACTTCGACTACTACTGCTACTATTGCTTCTACAACTACTCCTACAACTAGAGTTACAACAACTGCTACTGCGACTACTACTGCTACTATTGCTACTACTAGCTCTAGTACTACAATGACTACTACTACTTCTCCTACTTCTACCACTACTGCTACTACTAGTACTAATTATATGGCTACTACTGCTACTTCTTCTGCTACTACTGCTACTACTACCACTACTGCTGCAACTACTGCCACTACCTCTACTTCTCCTACTACTACTACTTCAGCTACTT
>RXID01022343.1:0-75825 GCA_005019695.1 Trichopus zeylanicus subsp. travancoricus
ACTACTACTACTACTTCTACTCCAACTACTACTACAACTGTGTCTACTACTAATACAACTACTATTACTACTACTACAACTTCCCAAACTACTACTACTACTACTTCTACTCCAACTACTACTACAAATGTGACTACTACTAATACAGCTACTATTACTACTACTACAACTTCCCAAACTACTACTACTACTACTTCTGCTACTACTACTATTGAAGCTACTACTACTCCTAACACTCCAACTACAATGACCACCACCACTTCTACTACTTGTACTATTAGTACGACTGCGACTTGTACTACTGGTAGTTCTACTGCTACTCCTACAACAAGTAGCAACAATAGTAGCAGTAGTACTGGTATCAGTAGCAACAGTATCAGGAGTTGTAGTAGTAGCAGTAAAAGCAGTAGTAGTAGTAGCAGCAGTAGTAGTTGTAGTAGCAGTAGTAGGAGTATTAGCAACAGTACCAGTAGTAGTAGCAGTAGTAGTGGTGGTAGTAGCAGTAGTAGCAACTGTAGTAATCGTAGTAGTAGGAGTAGTAGTAGCAGTGGGAAAAGTAGTAGCAATAGTAGTAGTAGTAGCAGTAGTAGCAATTGCAATTGTAGCAGTAGTAGCGGTAACAGTAGTAGAAACAGTAGTAGTAGCAGCAATAGTAGCAGGAGCAGTAGCAGTAGTAGTAGTTATAGTAGTAGTAGTAGTAGTAGTACAACACAACTACTACAACTAGCACAACAAAGACCACTACTACAACTATTGTTGCTACTGCTGCTATTACCATTGGTACCACAACGACTACTACAACTACTGCTATTTCTACTTCTGCTTCCACTACCACTACTACTACTACTGCTATAACAATTGTTACTACTACTGTTACCACTACTATAACTACAACTATTACTTCAACTACTTCAACAAATACAACAACAACTTTTGCTGCTGCAGCAGCAGCAGCAATAATAACAACAACAACTAGTATTATTACTACTACTACCACTCCTAGTACTACTACTACTACTACTATTACTTCTCTTACTACTACTACTACTGCAGCTGCTACAGAAGCCACTACTACTACTCCGACTACATCTTCTACAACTGCAACTACAGCTGCCCCTACTGTGACTAACACTACTATGACTACTGCTGTACTGCTACTAGTACTTCTTCTGCTACTACTACAACTATTTCTACGACTACTCCAACTATAGTTGCTACTACGACCACTCCTACGAATACTACAACTAATGCTACTACTACTATAGCTCCTACTGCTACTACTACTACTACACCAGCTACTTCGACCACTACGATAGATACTACTATTACTACTAGTACTGCTACTACGGCTACTACTACAACCACTTCTGCTACTACTACTACTGCTACTACTTCTAGTAATATTGCTACTACTACTATTACTACTAGTCTTACTTCTACTACTAATTTTCGAACTACAACCATTTTGCTCCTACTAATGTTGCTACTGCTACTGCTACTACTTTTACTACTACTACTACAACTACTACTACTACTACTACTACTACTACTACTACTACTACTACTACTACTACTACTACTACTACTATTCCGTCTACTGTACTTCTATTACTACTAATACTACTACTACTATTATTACAATGGCTACCACTGTTATCTCTGTTACAGCTGCTGCTACTACTACAGTTACTACTATTACAACAACAAGTACTACTACTTCTACTACCGCTTTTGCTTTGGCAACATAAACTGATAATACTACCACAACTACTACTATTGTTGCTACTACAACAACTGCTGCTATTCGTACTACAACTACTACTATTGCTGCCACTAATAATGATACTACTACTACTCATCCTGCTACTCCTACTATTACCATTACTACTACGACTACTACTGCTAGTAATAGTACTACTTCAATGACTACTTCTACTACTACTACTACTACTAGAACTACTACTTCTCCCACAATTAGAACTACTACTAGTACTACTGCTGCTAGCACTACTGCTACTACTACTACTACTCCTACTGCTACTCCAACTACTGCTCATGCTACTATAGCTACTGCTACTACTACTGCTACTACCGCTATAACAACAACAACTACTACTACTGCTACTGCTACTACAACCACTACTACTACTACAACAACTACTGCTGCTATTACTATCGCTACTACTGCTTGTCCTTGAACTGCTACAATTACTATTACTACTACCGCTCCAGCTGCTACTACTATTACTGTTGCTACTACAGCTACTACTGCTGGTACTGCTACCACTACTATGACTGCTGCTGCTGCTACTACAACTACCATTGCTACTACTAATACTGCTGCTGCTACTACTACTACCATTGCTACTACTACTACTGCTGCTACTACTGCTACTACCATTACTACTACTACTATGACTACTACTAATATTAATACTACTACTACAACAACAACAACTACTAGTGCTAATACTATAGCTACTACTACTACTACAACAACTACTACTGCTACTGCTGACACTACTACTACTTCTACCACAACTACTCCTCCTCCTCCTCCACCTATTACTGCTACTGCTGCTGCTGCTGCTGACCCTACTGCTACTTCTACAACTACTACTGCTACTGCAACTGCTGTTGCTATTACTACTACTACTAGTACTACTACTACAACTACTGTGGTAGTTGCTATTTCACTACGACTAATACTAGTACTAATGCTACTACAACTTCTACTATAGTTAGTGTTGTTGCTACTGCTACGGCTACTGCTACTACTGCAGCAGCTACTACTTCAGCTACTATTACTGCTACTACTACTACTACTGCTAGTACTACTACTACTACTACTTCTATTGCCACAGAACAGCTAGTACTGCTAGTGATACTACTCCTACAACTAATGCTACTACTACTATTAATACTACTACTGCTTCTGAAGCTACCTCCACAAGTATGACAACTACTACTACTGCTACTACGGATGCTACTAATAGTAATACTACTACTAATGCCACTAGTATCACTACTACTGCTATTATTGCTACTATTACTACTTCTATTACTACTACGAATGCTGCTGCTGCTACTACTCCTACTACTGCTACAATAACAACTGCTACTGCTGCTACCATGACTATTACTACTACTGTACTACTACTATTATTGCTACCGCTGCTACTACTGCTACTGCAACTACTACTTTTGTTACTACTAATACTTCTACTAGTCCTACTACTACTACTCCGTCTACTACTATTGCCATTGCTACTACTACTTCTGCTACTACAGCTATTACAACTACTTCCCCTAATTATACTACTTTTGCAACTACTGCGACTATGGCTACTACTGCTTCTACAACAACAAGTACTACCGCAGGTACCACAACTACTACTTCTGCTAATACTATGCCTGCTAATACTACTACAACAACAATAACAACAACTACTACTACTACTACTACTGCTAATACTACAACTACTACTATGACTACTACTACTACTACTACTACTTGCACTACTAGTTCTACTATTACTACTATTAATACTACTAGAATAACTACTACTTCTACCACTCCTACAACTACTACTTCAAAAACTACTACTACTACTCCTCCTCCTCCTCCTTCTACTGCTACTACTAATGCTACTATAACTACCACTCCTCCTCCTCCTCCTCCTACTACTACTATTATTACTACTACTACAACAAATACTACTTATTCTACTAGAACTACTACTGCTACAGCTGGTGCTACTACAACTATAGCCACTTTGATTACTACTTCCGCACTATTATTTCTATTACCACTACGACTGCTACTGCTATTAGTACTACAACTATTATTGCTTCTGCTACAACTGTTACTACCGCAACTACTCCTACCATGACTCTACTACAACTTCTAAGACTACAACTATGACTACTATTGCTAGCACTACTACTGCTACTACTTCTGCTACAACTACTATTGCTACTAATACTTCTACTACTACAATTGCTTCTACTGCAACTACTACTACAACTATTACTACTACTTCTCACATTACCACTACTTCAGCTACTACTACTTCTACTACTACAAATACTACCTATATGACTACTTCTGCTATTGCTGCAACAGCTACTACGGGTACCACTGCTACTATTGCTGCTACTACTACTAGTATAACTTCTACTACTGCTGCTGCTACTGGCACTCCCACTACTACTACTGCTGCTGCTGCTGCTGCTACTACCACTACTACTTCTACGACAACTACTACAACTACTACTAGTACAATTACAACTGCTATTGCGGCTAATGTACTATTACTTCTACTAGTACTAGTACTACAACTGTTGCTATAACTACTCCTAGTCGTAACACTATTACTACTACTACTACTATGACTACTACTACTATTACTACTACATCTACTGCTACTACTACTACTACTTCTATGAGTACTACTGCTGCAGCTGCTACTACTACTACTACTATCATTACTATTACTATGGCTCCGGCTGCTGCTGCGACTACCACTACAACTATGAGTGCTACTGCTACTTCTACTTCTACTACAACAACTACTGCTACTACTACTACTACTACTACTACTACTACTACTATAGTGGCTATGACTACTACTACTAGTACTAGTACTACTACTACTACTACTTTTGCTACTTCTACCCATGCTACTGCTACTACTATGACTTCTACTATTGCTACTGTTGTTGTTGCTACTACTACTGCAACAGGTACTAATATTACTAATACTGCTGCTACACCACTCATAATACTAACCACTACTTCTACTACTAACAACTACTACCACTGCTACTACTATTACTACGGCTACTACTATGACTGCTACTAATTGCAAATACTACTACTTCTACTACATCTCTGCTACTACTATGACAATAAAAGCTACGGCTTCTCCTATAGCCACTATTGCTTCTACTACTGCTACTACTACCACTACTGCTACTACTACTACTATTAATACTACTACTACAGTTGCTTCTATTACTACTACAATAGTTGCTACTACCATTACTACTACAACTACTGCTACTACCACTGCAACTTCTACTACTACTGCTACTTCTCCTGCTACAACTGCTACTTTGACTACTGCTATTATCGCTACAACCACAACTACTACTACTGCTGCTGCTTGTAGAACTACCACTTCTCATACTACTAGTAATATTGCTACTGCAACTACTTCAACTACTACTGCTACTAATATTACGGCTATTGCTACTACTACTACACCTACAACTAGTACTATGTTTACTACTCCTTCTATTACTACGTCTACTACTACTGCTAATACTACTGCCACTGCTAGTATTGCTTTCACTACTGCTACTCGTGCTACTATGACTACTGCTTCTTCTGCTACTGCTACTACTTCTACAACTATAATTTTTACTACTACTACTATTGCTACTGCTCTACCCCTGCAACTATTGCTACTATTGCTAATACCGCTACTTGCTACAACTGCTGCACCTGCTACTACTACCACAGCTAATACAGCTTCCACAGCTACTACCACTACTACTACTAATACTAATATTAATCCTTCTGCTACTACTATTGCTACTACTACTACCACCACTACAAATGCTACTACTACTACTACTACTACTACAACTACTTCTACTAGTTCTTCTACCACTATGACTACTACTACTAGCATGACTACTAGTACGACTACACTACTACTAATACTACTACTACAACTACAATTGTTCCCATTACTCCTATTACTACTAGCACAACTACTGCTACTGCTACTACTATAGCTACTTATGATACTACTACCACTGCTACCACTACTTTTTGTACTATTGCTGCTGCAACTACTATCGCTATGACTATTAGAACCATTATTGCTGCTACTGCTGCTACTATAGCTATTGGTACTACTAAGACTACTACTATAGCTAATTTTGCTACAACTGCTATAACTAGTACTGGCATCATTGCTACTAGTATTGCTACTCCTACTACTACTACAGCTACTACTGCTACTGCTATTGCAGCAAGTACTGTTACAACTACCATAATTACTACTACTACTACTCCTCCTCCTACAACTACTACTATTACTTACTACTACTATTACTACTACTTCTACTGCTACAAAAATTACTACTACTAATATTACTACTATTACTACTATTATTACTGCTACTACTATTACTACTACTACGACTACTTCTCCTGCTAACACAACTGCTGCTACTTCAACTACTACTACTTCTAATATAACTACCGCTACTACTACCACAACTACTTTTGTTACTACTACTGCCACTACTACTATTACTATTGCTATTACTTCCAATACTATAACAACTACTACTATTGCTACTACTACTACAGCGACTGCTACTACTATTGCTACTACTACTACTACTACTACTTTTATTACAACTACTGCTTCTAGTAACACTACAACTGCTACAACTACGACTACTACTACTACTACCACTACTACTACTACTACTACAACTTCTACTAAAAGTGCTGCTACTACTCTTACTACAACTACTACTACTATTACCACCACTACTACTATTATCACTATTGCTATTAGTATTGCTATTACTACTATTACTACTATTACTACTACTACTTCTACTACTACTATTACTACTAATACTACAACAACAACAACTACTCCCACTAATACTACTCTACTACAATACTACTACTGCTACTGGTACTACTACTACTACTACTTCTCCTATAATAACAACTACTACTAATTATCTAGCTACTACTACTACCCCTACTACTACTACTGCTACTACTACATCTATTACCCCTGCTACTTCTACAACTGCAACTATTACTACTACCACTATGGCTTCAACAACAACAACTACTACTACTACTACTATTACTACTACTGCTGCTACTACTACTGCTACTGCTGCTACTACTACTGCTATTGCTACTACTACTATTATTAGTACTACTACTACTACTACTACTACCAGTACTACTCCGGCAACTACTACTACATCTACATTGGCTACCACAACTACTACTAGTACTATTATAAATTCAACAACTACTACTACTAGTCCAACTACTACTACTGCTACTATGGCTACTACAGCAACTACTACTACTGCTACTATAGCTCCTACTACTACTGCTTCTACTACTATTACTACAGCTACTATTGTTATTGCTGCAACTGCCACTACTACTACTTCCGCTACTAATGCTAGTACTGCAACTATCATTGTTACCCCTACTGCCCTAACTGCTACTACTAGTACAGATACTACTATTGCAACTGCTACTACCACTACGACTACTATACTACTACTGCTACTTATGCTACTACTATTACTGCTTTTGCTACTATGCTGCTACTACTACCACTACTATTACTACAACTGATACTATTGCTACTGCTACTACTATTGCTAGTATTACTGCTTCTACTCCTACTACTACTATTGCTACAGCTGCTACTACTATGACTGCCACACAACTACTACAGTTGCCATTGTCGCTACTACTACTACTATTACTACAATTGATGCTGCAATGGCTATTACTACTACTAGTACTGCTACTGCTTCTACAACAATAACTACTACTATTGCTACAACAACTACTAGTACTACTACTTTTCCAGCTACTATTACTACTACTGCTGCTACTACTATTGCTATGACTATTTCTACTACTTCTACTACTGTTACCGCAACTACTATGACTACTACTTTTACTACAACTGCTACGACTATTGCTACTTCTACTATTACTACTACCACTACTACTACTTCTACTACAACTCTACTACTATGGCAACTACTGCTACTATTATGGCAACTACAACTACTACTGCTACTACTGCTGCTACTACAACTGCTACTGCTACTACTACTACAACTATTGCTACTACTACTATTGTTGCTACTGCCAGTGCTACCACTATTGCTACTACTCTTACATCTACTTCTACTACTGTTACCACTACTGCTACTACTATTGTTGTTGCTGCTACTACTATTGTTGCTGCTACTACTCAACCTAATACTGCTTGAGCAACTACTACTACTACTACTGCTTCTACTACTACTGCTACTACAACTACTTCTAGTGCTACTACTACAGCTACTACTATTATAGCTACAACTGCCAGAACGGTGACTACTACTCCTACTTCTGCTACTATCGCTATTACTACTACAACCCCAACTACAACTACTACTGACTTTAATAATATTGCTATTACTACCACTATGACTACTACTGCTACTACTGTAGGAGGAGGAGGAGTAGTAGTAGTAGTGGTAGCAATAGAAGTAGTAGTAGTAGTAGTCAAGTAGTAGTAGAAGTAGTAGTAGTCGTAATTGTAATAGTAGTAGTAGTTGTTGTAGTAGTCACACTAGTAGAAGTACTAGAGGTAGTAGTAGTAGTGGTAGCAATAGTAGAAGTAATAGTATTAGTATTATTCATTATTGTTGTTATTTTAGTTGAAGTTGTAGTAGAAGTTATAGTTGTTGTAGTAGTTGTTGTTGCTGCTGTAGCTATTGTAGCAGTCATAGTAGTAGTTGTATCATGAGTGGTAAGAGTAGTAGCAGTAATAGTCATAGAAATAGCAGTAGTAGTTGTAGCAGTAGTTGGAGCAGAAGTCATAATAGTAGTAGTAGAAGTAGTAGTATTTGGAATAGTCATAGGAGTAGTAGATGTAGTAGTATTTGTCACAGCAGTAGTAGTAGTGGTAGTGGTGGTGGTGGTGGTGGTGGTGGTGGTGGTAGTAGTAGTAGTAGTAGTAGGAGTAGCAGCAGTAGTGGTTAGCAGCCGATGTAGTGGTATAAGATGTAGAAGTAGGAGTAGTAGTAGTTGTAGTAGTCATAGTAGTAGTAGGAGAAGGAGTAGTAGTAGTAATAGTAGAAGTAGTAGTAGTAGTAATTGTAGTAGTAGTAGTAATAGCTGTAGTATTTGGAGTGGTAGTCGTAGTAGCAATAATAGTAGTAGTTGTAGTAGTAGTTGTATTATTTGGAGGACTAGTAGTTATAGTAGTAGTAGTAGTAGCTGTAGTAGTTATGGTTGCAGTAATGGCCGTACTCATGGCAGTTGTAGTAGTTGTAGCAATGGTAGTAGTAGTGGTATTAGTTATCGTAATAGCAGTAGTAGTACGAGTAGTAGAAGTTGTAGTAGTATTGGAGGTAGTAGCAGTAGTAGTTGTAGCAATAGTAGTAGTTGGTCTATTAATGTTAGCAATAGTTGCAATAGTTGTAGTAGTAGTAGCAGAAGTAGTAGTTATAATAGAAGTATTAGCAGTAGTAGTAGTAATAGTAATAGTAGTAGTGGTTGTAGCAGCAATAGGAGTAGTAGTAATTCAAGTAGAAAAATTAATAGTAGGTGTAGTTTTAGGAGTAGGAGTTGGTGTACGAGCAGTTGTAGTAGCAATTGCACTAGTAGTTATAGTAGTTGTAGCATTAGTAATAGTAGGCAGAGGAGGAGGAGGAGTAGTAGTAGTCTCAGCAATGGCACTTGTGATAGTAATAGCAATAACAGTAGTTGTTGTAGTAGTAAAAGGAGTAGTAGCACTAGTAGCAGTAGCAGCAGCAACAGCAGCACCAGTAGTAGTAGAAGTAGTTATAATAGTAGTTGTAGTAGTAGTGATCCAAATAGTTGTGCTAGTTGTAGTAGTAATAGAAGTTAGTGTAGGAATAGGGGTAGTAGTAGGAGCGTTAGTTGTAGTAAAAGTAGTAGTAGGCGTAGTACTAGTAGTAGTAGTAGGAGTAGTAGGTGTAGCAATAGAAGTAGTAGTAGCAGTAGTGCCAGTTGCAGTAGTGGTAATAGGAGTAGTAGTACTAGTAGCCGTAGTAATCACAATAGTATGAGAATTAGCTATAGTAGTAGTAGTAGTAGAAGTAGTAGTAGTAGTAGTAGTAATAGTTGTAGAAGTAGTAGTAGTAATCATAGAAGTAATAGTTGTAGTAGTAATAGTAGTCATAGTTTTAGTTGTATTTGTAGTAATAGGTGTGGTAGTAGTAGTACTAGTAGTAGCAACAGTAGTAGTAGTAGTAGTTGTTGTAGTGGTAGCAGTAGTGGTAGCAGCAGCAGTAACAGCAGCAGCAGCAATAGTAGTAGTAAAAGTAGAAGTTGTTGTTGAAGTGGAAGTTGTAGTAGTAGTACTAGTAGTAGTAGTAGGAGTAGATGTAGAAGTTGTAGTAGTAGTAGTATTCGCAGCAGTAGTTGTAGTAGTTGAAGTACTAGTAGTAGTTGTAGTAGAAGCAATAGAAGTAGTAATAGTAGGAGTTGCAGCCGTAGTAGCAGCAGTAGTACTAGTTATTAAAGTCGTCGTAGCAGTAGAAGTAGTAGTAGTACTAAAAGTAGAAGGAGAAGTAGTTATAGCAGCAACAGCAACAACAGTAGTAGTACTAGTAGTAGAAGTAGAAGTAGTAGTAGCATTAAAAGTTGCTGTACTAGTAGAAGTAGAAGTAGAAGTAGTAGTGGTGGTAGTAGTACTAGTAGTACTAGTAGTAGTTATTGTAATAGTAGTTGGTGTAGGAGTAGTAGTAGTACTAGTAGCATTAGTAAACGTAGTAGTAGTATTAGAAGTTGTTGTACTAGTAGTTGTAGCAGTAGCAATACAAGTAGTACTAGTAGTAGTAGTAGTACTACTACTACTAGTAGTAGTAGTAGTAGTAGTAGTAGTAGTAGTAATAGGAGTTGGTGTAGGAGTAGGGGTAATAGTAGGAGAAATGGTAGTAGTAGTAGTAGTAGTAGTAGTGAGAGTAGGAGTAGAAGTAGAGGTAGTTGGTGTAGTAGCTGTAATAGTTAAACTAGACATTGTAGCTCGAGTAGTAATAGTAGTAGTAGCAGTAGTAGTAGGAGCAGTAGTGGTAGTAGCAGCACTAGTCGTAGTAATAGTAGAAGTAATAACATCAGTAATAACGGCAGTAGCGGTTGTAATTGTAGTAGTTGTTGTACTAGTAGTAATAGTAGTCGAAGTACTTGTAGTAATAGTAGTAGCACTATTAGTAGCAACAGTAGTAGTAGTAGTGGTAGTGTTAGTAGTTATAGGTGTAGTAGTAGTAGTAGTTGATGTAGCAACAGTAGTGGTAGTAGTAGTAGTAGTAGTTGTTGTAGTAGTAGTAGTGGTGGTGGTGGTAGTAGTAGTAGTAGTAGTAGTTGCAGTAGTAGTAGTGGAGGTAGTAGTAGTAGTAATAGTAGTAGATGTTGTTGTAGTAGTTGTAGTAGTAGCAGTAGCAGTAGAAGTAGTGGTAGTTATAGAAGTAGTTGGAAGAGGAGCCGTAGTAGTTGTTGTTGTACTAGTTGAATTAGTAGTAGGAGTAGCAGCAGCAGCAGCAGCAGCAGTGGTAGTAGTACTATTAGTAGTAGTAAAAGTAGTTGTAGTAGTGGTAGTGCAAGTATTAGTAGTAATAGCATTAGTAGTAGTAGTTATTGTTGTAATAGGAGTTGGTGTAGGCCTAGGGGTAGTAGTAGGAGCTGTGGTAGTAGTAGTAGTAGCAGAAGTAGTAGGAGTAATAGGAGTAGTAGTAGGAGGAGTAGTAGTACAAGTAGCAATAGAAATAGTATCTATAGTTGCAGTAATAGTAGGAGCAGTATTACTAGGAGTAGCAGCAGTAGTTAGTAGTAGTTGTTGTAGAAGTAGGAGTAGTAGCCGGAGTGGCAATAGTAGCAGCAGCTATAACAACAGTAGTAGTAGGAGTAGAACTAGTTATAATAGTAGTAGTAGTAGTAGTAGTAGTACAAATAGTAGCAATAGTAATAGTAGTAATTGGAGTAGGTGTAGGAGTAAGGGTAGTAGTAGAAGCCGTACTTGTAGCAATAGTAGTAGGGGGAGTAGTCGTTGTAGTCTGAGGTGGAGTAGTAGGAGTAGTAATAGAAGTAGTAGCAGTAGTAGTCGGAATAGCCATAGAAGTAGTAGTAGTAGTAGCAGTGGCAGTAGTCGTAGTAGGAGTAGTAATCGCAATAGTAGGAGTAGTGGTCGTAGTATTAGTAGTAGTAGTAATTGGAGTAGGTGTAGGAGTAGGGGTAGGAGTAGCTATAGAAGTAGTAGTAGTTGTTGTTGTAATAGCAGTAGAAGGAGTAGCAGTAGTGGCAGTAATAATAGTAGTAGTTGTAGCAGTAGTAGAAGTAGCAGTACTAATAATAGTAGTCGTAGTAGAAGCAGTAGTAGTAGTAGCGATAGTAGTAGGACTAGTAGCAGCAGTAGTAGTAGTAGCAATAGTATCAAAAGGAGTAGTAGAAGCAGTAGCAATAGCTACCGCTGCAGCAGCAGCAACAACCACAATAGTAGTAGTAATAGTAGTAGTAGTAGTAGTAGTAGTAGTAGTAGGTGAAGTAGTAGTAGTAGTATTAGCAGTAGTAGTAGAAGTAGCTGCAGTAGTAGTAGTGTTAGCAAAAGTAGCAGTAGCTGTAGTAGTAGTATAGTGTATTAGTAGTATTAAAACTAGAAGCATATTTGCAGCAGTAGCGTATTAGTAGAAGTAGCAGTAGTAACTATAGTAGCAGCAGTAGCAACAATACTAGTAGTAGTCTTAGTACAAGAAAAGTAGTAGTAGTAGTAGTACTCATAGTTGTAGTAGTAGTAGCAGCTTTTGACTTAGTAGTAGTTGTAGTAGTAGTCGTGGTTGTAGTGGAATTAGGAGTAGGAGGAGGAGTAGTAGTAGTAGTATTAGCAGTAGATGTAGTGGTAGCAGTAGTCACAGTAGTAGAAGTAATAGCTGATGTTGTAGCAGTCTTTGTAGTAGGAGTCAAAGTAGTAGTAGTTGTAGTAGTAACAGAAATAGTAATAGGAGCAGCAGCTATAGTAGCAGTAGCAATAGAAGTAATAATAGTAGTAGTAGTGGTCGTAGGAGTTGTGCTAGTAGTAGTAGCAGTGGTAGCCGTAGTAGTTGTCACAGTAGCAGTAGTTGTAGTAGAGGTAGTAGTAGAAGTAGTAGAAGTAATACTAGCAGTAATAGTAGTAGTGTTAGTAGCAGTAGCGGTGGTGGTTGTAGGAGTATGAGTAGTAGTAGTAGTATTACTAGTAGTTGTAATAGTATTTGTAGTAGTAGAAGTAGTAGTAGTATTAATAGTAGTTGTAGTAGTAGCAGTAGTAGTAGTAGTATTAGTAGTAGTAGTAATAGTGATAGTAGTGGTAGTAGTAGAAGTTGCACTGGAAGTACTAGCAGTATTTGCAGTAGTGGCGGTGTTTTAGTAGTAGTAGTTTTTGTTATAGTGGTAGTTGTAGTATTAGTGAAGTAATAGTAGATGTTAGTCGTCGTTGTAGAAGTAGTATAGTAATAGAAGTAGTAGTATTTTGTTGCAGGTAGTAGTCGTTTGTTGTTTGTTGTTTATAAGCTTAGCGGAAGAGTATGTAGTAGTGTTGCAGTTGAGTCAGTAGCAATAGTTTGTAATAAGTCGTCGTAAGATAATAATAGTAGGATATAGTAATAGTAACTAGTATTTTAGTTTCATAGGAGTGGTATAGTAAATAGTAGTGGTATTAGTAAGACGCCGCATCCGCAGTAATTGTAGTATTAGTATAAGGTAAGAGGAGTAGTAATTAGGAAGTGTGTCTGATCGTAGTATTAGTAGTAGTAGTATGATACTAGTAGGCAGTAGCAGCAGCACGAGTAAGAGTTGGAGTAGGTGAGGAGCAGGAGCAGGAGTAGTTGTAGTTGTAGTAACATCAATAGTACTAATAGTATTAGTAGTAGTAGTAGTAGAGTTAGTTGCAGCTGCAGTAGAAGCAGCAACTATATTAGTTGCAGCAGATGTAGTAGTAGCAGTAGGAGTTGGAGTGGCCATAGCAGTTGTGGTTTTATGAGTAGTAGTAGAAGTAGCAATAGTAGGAGTAGGAGTAGTAGTGGTACTAGAAGTAGTAGTAGTAGTAGCAGTAGTTGTTGTTGTTGTAGTAGTTGTAGTGGTAGTAGTAGCAGCAACAACAACAAAAGTAGCAGCAGTACTCGTAGTAGTAGTAGTAGTAGTGTTAGTAATAGTGGTATTAGTAGTAGTAATAGCAGTTGTGATAGCAGTTGTACTAGTAATAGCATTAGTAGTAGTAATAGTAGCAATAGTTGTCATTGCAGCAGCAGTAGTAGTATGAATAATTGGAGTAGTAGTAGTTGTAGCAGTAGTAGGAGTAGTAGTTGGAATAGGAATAGGTATAGTAGTAGTAGTCAGAGTACAAGTAGTAGTAGTAGTAGTAGGAGTAGTAGTTATTGTTGTAGTTGTAGAAGTAGGCATAGTTGTAATAGTAATAGTAGTAGTAGTAGTTGGAGGAGTATTAGTAAGAGTAGTAGGAGTATTAGTAACCATAGTAGTGGTAGTTGCAGTCGGAGTAGGAGTAGGAGTAGTTGCAATAGGAGGAGTAGTAGTACTAGTCATAGTAGTAATAGTTATAGGAGTAGAAGCAAAAGTTGTAGTAGTAGCAGTAGGAGTAGTAGTAGTTGGACAAATAGCACTAGTAGTAGTAGTACCAATAGTTGCAGTAGTAGTAGTAGTAGCAATAGGTGTAGTAGCAGCAACAACAGTAGTAGTTGTGGTAATAGAAGTAGTAATAGTACTAGTATTAGTAGTAGTAGAATAAGGAGTAGGAGTAGTAGTCATAGTAGTAGTAATGGTAGTAGCAGTAGTTGTAGCAGTAGTAGTAGTAGTAGCAGAAGGAGTTGTAGTAGTAGAAGTACTAGCAGCATTAGTAGTATTAGTGGTAGTAGTTGTAGTACTAGTAGTGGTAGTAGTAGCAGTAGTTGGAGTGAAAGTTGTAGTAGTTGTAATAGCAGTAGGAATGGTAGTAGCAGTAGTAGTGGTAGTAGTTGTTGTTGTTGTTGTGGTAGTAGTAGTAGTAGTAGTAGTCATAGTAGTATTTAAAGTAGCAGCAGTAGTAGCTATAGCAGCCGTGACAGCAGCAGTAGTAGTAGGAGGAGGAGGAAGAGCAATAAGTGTAGGAGGAGTAGTAGTAGTAGGTATAGTAATTGTTGGAGTATTAGTTGTAGAAGTTGGATTAGAAATAGCAATAGGAGTTGGAGTAAGTGTAGTTGTACTAGTAGAAGTTGTAGTAAAAGTAGTAGTGGAACTAGGTGAAGGTGTAGTAGTAGCAGAAATAGGAGTAGGAGCCAGATTAGTAGAAGCAGTAGTAGTAATAGTTATAGTTGTTGTAATAGAAGTAGTGGTAGTGAATCATCCACATCGGTAGCCAGGCCTACCATGGATCGGGATACTCTCAGGGAAAGGCTCAAGGGCCGGATCGGTAATGGCTTTTGAACTGGTCACAGTATCCGGGCACTGGAACCCAATCTCTTTAAGGTTATCTGGGACCAACTCAGTCAATATAAAAAAAAAATACATAGATTCAAATGGCCAGCAACGAACGATGGGTATATAAGTAGTAGTTGTAGGAGTAGTAGTAACAACAACAAGAACAGAAGTAGTAGCAGCAACAATAGTAGTACTTGTAGTAGTAGTAGTAGATGTTGGAGTCTAAGTAATTGTAGTAGTAGCAGTAGAAGTTGGAGTTTTAGTAGTTGTAGCAGTAGTAGGAGTCAGAGTGGTTGTAGTAGTAGAAGGATGAGGAGTAGGAGTAGAAGTTGTCATAGCAGCAATAGTAGTAGTAGTTATTGTAGCAATAGTAACAATAATGTTTGCAATTATACTAGCAACAGTAGCGATAGTAGTAGTTGTAGCGAAAGTAGTAGTAGTAGTAATAGTAGTGGTAGTAATTATATATGTAATACTAGTAACAGTTGTAGAAGTACCAATAGTAGTAGTAGAAGAAATAGTAGTAGTAGTTGTTATAATAGTCATAGTAGCAGTAGTAGGATTTCATGCAGGAGTAGTAGTTGGAGTTGTAGTACTAGTTGTGCTAGGAGTTGCAGTAGTAGTGGTAGTAGTAGTAACAGTAGTCGTAGTAGGCATAATCGCAGTTGTAGCAATAGTAGTGGTAGTAGTAATAGTAGTAGTAGTAGTCGTAATAGTAGTAGTAGTAGTAGTAATAATTGTAGTAGCTACAATTGTAGTAGTGGTAGTTGTCATAGCAGAAGTTTGGCCGTGTGACAGTAGTCATAGTAGTAGTAGTAGTATTAGCAGTAAAAGTAGTGTTAATAACAGTCATTATAGTAGTAGTAGTGTTAATAGTAGCAGTAGTAGCAGTAGTAGTTGTTGTAGAAGGAGTGGTGGTAGTAGTAGTAGCAATAGAAGTAGTAGTAGTAATAACAGTGGCAGTAGTAGCAGTAGTACTAGTAGTATTAGTAGTAAAAGTAGAAGTAGGAGTAGTTGAAGTAGTAGTATAAGTAGCAGAAAAAGTACTAGTAGTAGTAGTAATAGTAGAAATGGTAGCAGTAGTACTAGTAGTAGCAGTAGGAGCAGCATCAGTAGTAGCAAAAGTCGTAGTAGTAGTCGTAGTAGTCATAGTAGCAGTAGTAGTTGTTGCAGTAGTAGTAGTTGACGTAATAGTAGTAGCTAAAGCAGTAGTCGCAGTAGTTGTAGTTCTAGTAGTAGTATGGGTAGTAGCAGTAGTGCTAGTAGTAGTCGTAGTAGAACCCATAGTAAGAGTAGTAGTAGCTGGAAAACAATAGCTTCAGTAGCAATAGTAGTAGTAGTAGTAGCAATAGTAGAAGTAATAGTTGCTACAATAGTAGTAGAAGTTGTAGTAGCAACAACAGTAGGAGTAGTAGGAGTAGTAGTAGTTGCTGTAGTAGCAGCAGTTGTAGCAGTAGTAGTAGCAATTGTAGTAGTAGTAGTAGAAGTAGTAATAGCTATAGCAGTTGTAGCTGTATCAGCACGAGCAACAGCAGTAGCATTAGTGGTAGTAGTAGTTATCGTAGTAGTATTAGTAGGCACAATAGTAGTAGTCATAGCAGTAGTTGTAAGAGTACAAGTAGTAGTAGTAGAGATAGTAGTAGCAGTAGTAGCAACAGCAGTAGTAGTGGTAGTAGTTTTTGTAGTAGAAGTAGCAATAGTAGCAATAGCAGTAGTAATAGTTATTGTAGTTGTAGTTGTAGTAGTATTAGTAGCAAAAGTATAGGTAGTGACAGTCATAGTAGTAATAGTTGCAGCAGGAGGAGGAGTAGTAGTAGTCATAGTAGTAGTATTTGTTGTAGCTGTAGTAGTAGCAGAGTAGCAGTCGTAGTAGTTGTAGCGGTAGTAATACTAGTAGTAGCATTAGTAGTAGTGGTTACAATTGTAGTAGCAGCAGTAGCAGTACTAGCAGTTGTAGCTACAGTATTAGGAGTAGGAATTGGAGTAGCGATAGCAGTAGTAGCAAAAGTAGTGTTAGTAATTGTAGCTATAGTAGTAGTTCTAGCAGCCACAATAGTAGCGGTAGTAGTAATAGTTGGTGTAGCAGTAGTAGTTATTGTAGTGGTAGTATTAGCAGAAATTACAGCTGGACTAGTAGCAGGAGTGGAGGTTGGAGTTGGAGTTGTAGTAATAGTTGTTGTAGTAGTAGTAGCAATAGCAGTAGCAATAGTTATACTTATACCACCAATGGTGCTACTATTACTACTACCACTACCACTAGTATTTCTACTGCTACTACTACAGCTACTACTTCTGCCACTACATCTACACTAGTACTTCTCCAACTACAAGTACTCCTGCTACAATCGGTACTATTGCTACTGCTATTACTTTTACCATGACTACTGCAACTACAGCTGCTGCTACTACTACTACTATCACTACTACTACCACTACTATAACTACTAGTACTGCTATTGCAGCTACTGTTACCACTACAACTACGACTACTACTACTACGACTACTACTACTACTACTATTATTACTAGAACTACTACTTTTGCTGCTGCTACTACTACTTCTAAAACAACTTCTGTGAATACTATCGCCGTAGACTACTCTGCGTCTGCTACTGGCTACTAGTATTAATCGCTACTAATACTGCCTATCTCTACTACTACTATTACTTACTACTACTGACATTTGCTATTAACACGACTACTACTAAACTACTACTACTACTACTTACTACTACTAACTACTACGAGTATTAATAGCTACTGCTACGGACGTGCGGCTATGTTGATGCTTACTGCCACTAGTAACAACTACTATACCAACTTCTCCTACTACTATACCTACGTCTCCAACTTCTACAACTGCTACTACTGCGCTTACTACTTCGGCTGGTAATACTATTATTCTCCTCGAACTACTACTACTGCACCACTACTACACTACCGTTATTATACTGCTACTAATTTGCTACTACTACTACACGACATAACAACAACAACTACTACTACTACCCTACGTAACAATAGTGCTACTACTACTAACTAACAGCATTTTAATACTACTACTCCTATTATGCAACTACTACTACTTCCACACTAATACTACTACTACCACAATTACTGCTACTATTACTACAGCTACTACGCATACTACAGCTACTACTGCTATTACTACTGCTACCGCTGACTACCTACTACTACTACAAAATACGCTAAACTACAACAACACGACTACTACTTCTGCTACTACTGCTGCTACTACCACTAAAACTACTATAGCTTCTTCTATTACTGCAACTACTGCTACTACATCTATTGCTACACCTACTACTATTCCTAGTACTACTACTACTACTCCTACTAAACCTACACCTCCTCCTACTACTACTACTATTACTACTACTACTTCTACTCCTACTAAACCTTCACCTACTACTACTACTACTACTACTTTAACTACTACTACTATCACTGCTGCTACTAGTACCATTACTACCATAGCAACAAGAACTACTACTACTACTAGCACTATAGCTACTGCTATTGCTACAACAACTACTACTACTACAACTGTTACTACTTCTGCTACTACAACCACTACTAGTATTATTGGTACAACTTTTGCTGCAACTACTACTGCTACTTCTACTACTACTACAACTAGTACTGTTACTTCTACTACTACTGCTACTGTTACTACTTGTGCTACGGCTGCTACTATTACTACTATTGCTGCGACTCCTACTACTGCTAATACTCCTACTACTACTACTAATGCTACTGCAGCTGCTACAGCTACTACTACAGTGACTGTTGCTACTACTACAACCACTGCTGTTGTTGTTACTGCTTCTACTTCTACTCCAACTCCAGCTCCTACTACTACTGCTGCTACTACTACTACTGATACTATTGCTACTGTTGCTACTACTACTTCTACTTCTACTACAGCAACTACTGCCATTACAACTGCTACTACTGTTATTACAACTATTACTACTACTATTACTACTACTACTATTGTTGTTGTTGTTGCTGCTACTACCAATACTACTACTACAACTACTGCTGCTACTCCTGCTGCTACTACTACTACTACTACTACTACAACTATTGCTACTAATATTGTTGTTGCTGCTACTACTACTATTACTACTACCCCTGCTACTACTACTACTGCTTCTACAAGTAAAGTTATTGCTACTACTACTGATACTACTACTGCTACCGCTTCTACTACTACTACTACTACTACTACTACTACTACTACTACTACTATTGTAGCTACTACTCCTACAAGTAATACTACTACTATTACTTATCTTACTACTACTACTGCTACTATAACTACTGCTACTTCTAATACTACCACTATTTCTACTACTGCTGTTGGTACTGCTACTACAACAACTACTACTGCTATTGCGGTTGTTGCTAATACTATTACTACAACTACGACTTCTCCTCCTCCTACTAATACTACAATTGTTGTTGTTGCTGCTACTTCTCCTAAGACTGCTACTGCTGTTGCTGCTGCTGCTACTGCTACTGCTGTTCTTGCTGCTGCTACTGTTACTACTGCTGCTGCTGCTACTGCTGCTGTTGTTGTTGTTGTTGCGGCTACTACTACTATTACTTCTACTACTACTCCTGCTGCTACTACAACTTCTACTTCTACCACTAATACTACTGCTAGTACTACTGATATTACCACTGCTACTATTGTTGCTCCTACTACTACTACTACTACTACTACTACTATTGTAGCGACTGCTCCTCCTCCTATTACTACTACTACTATTATTGTAGCGACTGCTCCTACTACTACTACTACTACTACTAATCTAACTGCTACTACTACGACTACTCCTACTACTTATCTTACTACTACTATTACTTCTACTGCAACTGCTATTGTTGTTGCTGCTTCTACTACTGTTACTATTTCTACTACTAATACTACTGCTACTGCTAGTCCTGCTACTACTGCTACTATTTCTATGGCTACTACAACAACTACTGTGAATGCTACTATTGCTAATACTACTACTACTGCTATTACTTATACTACTACTACTATAACAATAACTAGTACCGCTACTACAACTGCTATTAGTACTATTGCTGCTACTACGACTGCTACTACTACAACAATAACTACTACTACAACAAATACTGATGCAGCTACCACTTCTACAACAACAACTTCTAGCACTACTACTACTACTGTTGCTGCTACAACAAACACTACTATTACTAATAATACTACGATTACTACAAATAATTGTACTGCTGCTACTACTACTACTACTGTTTCTGCTGCTGCTGCTACTTTTACTATTCCTACTACTACTACTACTACAACTATTAGCTTTACTGCTACGACTATGACTGCAACTATTTTCATTACTACCACTACTTCTTCTTCTTTTTCTACTACTACTACTACTACTATTACAGCTGCTACTGCTACAACTACTACTTATCCTACTACTACTACAACTACTACTCCTACAATAACCACTACTACAACTTCTATTTCTACTACTACTCCTATAACTACTAATACTACTACTCATCCTATTACTACTACTACTACAACCACTCCTACTACTACGACTATTACTATTACTACTACTGCCGCTGCTACTACTACTATTACTACAACTACTGCTACTCTTATTACTACTACTACTACTGCTGCTGCTGCTGCTAGTACTACTAGTACTACTTCTACTACTGCTACTACGACAACTACTACTATGACTGCCACTATTATTAGTAATACTATGGCTATTATTCCTACTACCACTACTACAACAACTATCACTCCAATTTATGCCACAATTGCTGCTACAACTACTGCTATTGCAGCTCTTGCTACCGCTGCTACAACTACTACTTCTACTACTACAACTTCAACTATTACAACAACAACTACTGCTAGTGCAATTGCAACTACTACCATTGCAACTGCTCTGCCACTGCTACTTCCACTAATCCTAGTACTACTACGATTTCTACAATCAATATTACTGCTACAACTACTAATACTAGTACTACCACCACTACTACTACTACAACTACTACTACCAAAACAACTACTATAACTACTAATACTACGACTACTGCTACTACTATTTCTACTACTAGTACCACTACTCTGAACACTCTGACTATTATCACTATTACTAGTACTACTACAACTACTGCTACTCCAACCATAACAATTCTTACTTCTACCATTGCTACAACTACTACTACTACTTCTGTAGTTCCTGCTTCTACTACTACTACTACAGTTTCTACTACTACTACTATCACTACTACTTCTAATACTATGATTACTACTATTCCAACTGCTACTGCTACTTCTACTGCAGCTCCACCTCCTCCTCCTACTACTACTACTTTTGCTACAACTACTATTGCTAATACTACTGCTACTATTATGACTACTACTACTTCTGCTACAACAACACTTATTACCATTAGTACTACTACTACTACTGCTACTACTACTACGAATATTATGACTACTGCTCCGGCTGTGATGACTACTACTACTACCACTATTACAACAATTACTACTACAATTACTACTACAATTACTATTACTCCAACTTCTACTACTTCCATTGCAGTTGCTACCACCACCACTACTACTACCACTACGACTTCTAATACGAGTCCTATGATTTTCGCTACTACTATTACTACTAGTACTACTGCTATTGCAGCTACTGTTGTAGCTGGTACAAATACTACTTCTATAACTTCTACTACTGCTGCTACTGCTAGTTCTATACTGCTACTATATCAACCAGTACTCGTACTACTACAACTCCTGCAGTAATTACTCTTACTACTATTGCTACTACTGTAGATGTAACTACTACTACAACTCCTATCGCCACGAATACTACTACTACTAGAACCACTACTGCTACTAATTTTACTACTACGACTACTACTACTAGTACTACTAATTCTAATACTATGACTATGACAATTACTGCTACTACAACTACTACAAGTACTACAGCTATTACTGCAACACGTACTACTATTACTACTACTATTACTATTGCTACAACTAGTACAACCACTGCTACCGTTACTACTTCAACTACTAGCACCATAACTGGTATTATTGCTGCTGTTGCTGCTACGACTACTATTATTACTACTACGGCTACTATTACTATTACAACTACTACTACTACAACAACTACCACTAGTATTACTACTACTACAACAACTACTACTACTACTACGACTACTACTACTCTGCTACTGCAACTACTATGAGTACTACTGCTACTACTACTACTATTACTGTGCTACTACCACAACTACCACTACTACTTCTGCTGCTGCTACTACCACAGCAACTACTTCTGCTACTTCTGCTATTGCGACTACAACCACTACTACTACAACAACAACTACTACTCCTACTCCTACTATTACTACTACTACTAATACTACTAGTACTATTACTACTACTACTATTCTTATTACTACAACTACAACTACCACTACAACTGCTACCACAACTACTGATACTCCTATTTATATATGCACTATTATTACTATGACTACTACTACTACTACTACTACTTCAACTACTACTACAAATTCTGCTACTACTACTACTACTACTACTACTACTACTTCTGCTGGTGCAACTAGAACTTATAGAACTCCTACTGCTACGACTACTACTAATATTGTGACTACTACCACCACAACAACAACAACAACAACAACAACAACAACTACTACTACTACTACTACTACTACTTGTATTGCTACAACAACAACTACTACTGCTGCTGGTACTACTACTACTACTACTACTACAACTACTACTACTACTCCAACAACTAGTACGACTACTGCAAATACTTATACTACTGCCACTACTACTCACTATTACTACAACTACTTCTACTATAACTACTTCGACTGCTACTACTCCAACAACAACAACAACTACTACTACTACTGCTACTACCACTACTACTACTCCAACTAGTATAACTACTACGACTACTACTACTCCAACTCCAACTACTACTACTAGTACTCCAACTACTACTACCACTACTACTGCTGCTTCTACTACTACTAGTACCACCACTACCCCTACTACCACTCTGACTACTATAACTGCTACGACCACTACTACTAGTACTACTACTACTACTACTACTACTACTACTACTACTACTGTTGTTGTTGTTGCTGCTGTTGCTGCTGTTACTATTACAACTACAACAAGTACTACTACTAGTCCAGCGATTACTACTACTACAACAAGAATAACTGCTTCTATTGCTACTACTACTACTTCTGCTACTACTGCTGCTACTACTCCTACTTCTGTAGCTACTATTACTACTGCTGTTGTTGCTACTACACCTAGAACTACTACTACTACTACTACTACTACTACTACTACTACTACAATAGCTACTACTATTGCTAGTACTACTAGTACGACTACTATTTCTACTATTACTACTACTACTACAACAACAACAACAACAACTACTACTACTACTACTAATACTACTGCTACTATTACTACTACTACTCCTACTATTACTAGTCCTACAAGTACTCCTAATACTCTTAACTACAACTAGTACTATTACTACTACTACTACTATAACACCTACAACAACAGCAACAACAACAACTTCCACTCCTACAACTATTACCGCTATTACTATTGCTACCGCTGCTACTACTACTACTCCTCCTCCTCCTCCTCCTATTAATTCTACTACTACTACTACTACTAGCACCATAACTACTACTACTATTACAACTACCACTACTACTATTACTACTGCTACTACTATTACTAATACTACTACTACTACTTTTGCTATTATTACTACTACTACAACTACTGCTACTACTACTATTACTACTATAGCTAGTACTGCTACTATTCCTACAACTATGGCTACTGCTACTACTACTTCTATTACTGCTGATACTACTACTACTACTTCTGCCAGTACGACTATTGCTTCTACTACAATTGGTACTACTACTACTGCTATAGCTCCTACTACTACCGCTACTACTATTATAGCTATCGTAATAACTACTACTTCTCCTACTACTACTAGTACTATGTCTACTACTACTACCACTATTCCTCGTACAACTGTTACTCCTACTAATACTATCTTCTACTACCACCACTCCTTTTACTACTACTGCTACTACTGGTACAACTACTACTACTAGTACTACTATAGCTACTATCACTAATTTTACTACAATTGCTTCTACTTTTACAACTACTACTGCTACCACTGCTATTGCTACTATTTCTACTACTATTGCTACTGCTATAAGTGCTACTATTGCAACTTCTACTGCAGCTACTAATACTACTAGTACTACCACAACAACAACAACTACTACTACTCCAACTGATGCTCCTACTACTATTTTTGCTACTACTACTACTACTATTGCTACTACTACAGTTGCAAGTAGTACACTACTACTACAACTACTACTGCAAGCACTGCTTCAACTCGAGCAATTACTACAATCACTATTGCTAATACTACGATTGCTACTAACTCTACTACAACTACACCCACTATGAGTACTACTGCTACTAGTACAACTACAACTACTACTGCTCCTGCAGCTGCTACAGCTACTACTATTGCTACTAATGCTACTAGTACTACTATTACTACTATTACCTGCTCCTGCCGCCACTGCTACTGCTGCTGCTACTACTACTACTACTACTACTAATGCTGCTACAACTATTGCTACTACTGCTGCTACTGCTACTAAGATTACTACTACTATTGCTACTATGACAACTACTCCTACTATTACTACTACTACAGCTACTACTACTACTACTACAACTCCTATTACTACGGCTGCTAACACTATTACTACTCCCACAACTACTGCTACTGCTATTGTTGTTGATGCTACTACTACTGCTACAACGACAACAACTTCTCACACTAAGACTACTATTGCTACTACTACTACTACCACTAAGACTACTATGTCTACTAAATCTACTACTACTACTACTACTACAACCACAACTACTACCACTACCTCTACTACTACTACTACTTCTACTACTGTTACTATAACTATAACGACTAATACCACTGCTACCACCACTACAACAACAACTAGTACTACTACTGCTACTACTACTTTTTCTACTACTAACATGATTAATACAACCACTTCTAATGTTTCTACTATAGCTACTGCTACTACTACTATTGCAACAGCTACTACTACTATTGCAACAGCTACTATAGTCACAATTGCTACTTCATCTACTACTACTACTAATACTACTGCTACTGCCACGTTACAACTATTGCTCCTACTTCTAGTACTACTACAGCTGTTGCTGCTGCTACTATTTCTCCTGCTAGTCCTAGTACTACTATTACTATAACTATAACTACTATTATTGCTACTGCTGCTGCTACTATTACTAGTTGTACTCCAACTACTACTCCTACTATTATCCCTACTACTACATCTCCTACTGCTACGACTACTGTTATTAATAATACTATTACTACTACCACTATAACTACCACTACAACTACTGCTACTACTGTTGCTAAGAAAATGACTACTACTGCTGCTAATACTACAACTGCTACAACTTCAAGAGCTACTTCTACTACTACTATCACAACAACAACTACTACTACTGCTACTACTGCTATTACTCCTACTACTCCTACCACTACTGCTACTATTTCTACTACTACTGCTACTATTACTTCACCAACTACTATTACTACTGCTATTACTATTACATCTACTACTACTATTACTACTACACCAACTACTAAATCTACAACCACTACTACTGCTACAACTGCTACTACTACTACTACTAGAACTGCTAGTACTACAATAACTACTACTACTACTTCTCCAACGCTACTAGAACTACCTCTAATAGTACTAACTCTACTACTACTACTTCTACAACTAAAACGACCACTGCTGCTAGTACTAAGACTAATACTGCAACTGCTACTACTACTACAACTTCTTCTACGACTGCTACAACTGCTACAAGTGCTATTACTATTGCTACAACTACTACTATTTTTGTTGCTGCTGCTATTGTTGCTATTATTACTACTGTTGCTATTACGATTACTACTATTGCTATTACTTTGACTACTACTTCTACAATCGCTACTACTGCTACTACTGCTACTACTACTTCTACTACTACTACTTCTACTACTACTAAAGCTCCAATGCTATTACTACTGCTACTACTATTACAAGTACCACTACTATTGCTACTACAACTATTGCTACTACTTCTACAACCACTGCTACTACAACTACTGCTACTACTGCTACGACTGACACTATTGCAACGACTGCTGCTACTTCCACTATTCATACTATAGCTACGTCTGCTACTACTACAACAACAACTAGTACTATTGCTACTATGAGTACTACTAGTAATACTACTTCTGCTGCTACTACTACTACCATTACTACGAGTGGTATGCGTAATAATACTACTGCTGCTGCTGCTGCTTCTATTAATGCTACTACTATGCCTACCACTGCTTGTACTACTACTAATATCACTTCATGTACTATAACTGCTACCTCAACCGCTACAACTACTACTACCACTAATGCTACTGCTACAACTACTACTATTGTTATTGCTGCTAGTACTACTACTGCTGCTGTTACTACTATTGCTACTACTGCTACTAATGTTTCTATAATAACTAGTACTCCTAATACTACTACGACGACGACTACTACTACTACTACTACTACTACTACTACCACTACTACTTCTACAACTACAACCACTACTACAACTATTGCGACTGCTACTACTACTATTACTATTGCTACCGCTACTACTACTCACCCTACACACCCTACTACTACAACAACAACAACAACAACTACTACTACTACTACTTGTACTACAACTACTACAACTACTCCTACTACTATTGCTACTGCTGCTATTACTACTAATACTACTATTGCTACTACTATTACTACTGCTATTACTAGTACTACTACTACCCCTACAACTACTACTACAGGTATTACTACTACTACTTCTACTACTACTAAAGCCCCAATGCTACTACTACAACTACCACCACTACTACTGCAACTGCTACAGCTGCTATCACCACTACGGCTACTATGACTGCTACTATTATTGCTACTACTAATACTACTGCTACTACTACTACTACAACAACAACTGCTACTACTAGTATTGCTATAGATAGTGCTACTACTACTACTACTGCTACTATTTCTGCTATGGCTACTAATACTACTGCTACCGCTACAGCTACTATTACTACTACTACTACTACTGTTGATACTACTACGGCTACTACTAATACTATAATTGCTACTGCTGCCACTATTGCTACTATTACTACAACTGTTCCTACTAGTTGTACTTCAAATACTACAACTACTACTGCTACTGTTATTGCTCCTCTAGTACTACTACTACCACAACTACTACTACTACCACTACTACCAAAACTACTACTACTACTACTACTACTATGGCTACACCTTTGTCTACTACTACTCCTCCTCCTACTACTACTACCGCTTCTACAACTAATTCTGCTACTACAATTGCTGCTCTTGCTGCTACTACTGCTACTTCTACTATTCCAACTGCAATTACTACTACTATGATTATTCATGCAACTATTGCAATAACTGCTACTACTAACACAACTAGTACAACAACTACTATGACTACCACAGCTACTGCTGCTACTACCACTGCTACAGCTACTGCTTCTACTACTACTACTGCTACTACTGCTACTGCTACTGCTACTGCTGCTATTGCTAATACTGCCTCTACTACTACTACTACTACTACTGCTGCTACTGCTACTACTACTACTACTAATAATGTTACTACTATAACTGGTACTCCTAACATTACTACTACTACTACTACTACTACAACTACTACTACAGCTACGACTACTACCGCTACCACTACTGCTGCTGCTACTACTACTACTACCACTACTATGACAGCTCCTACTACTACTTCTGCTACTATTGCTACTACTACTACTGCTATTACTATTGCTAATGCTGCTCCTACTCATGCTACTATTACGACTACTACTACTACTACTACAACTACTACAATAACAACAACAACAATAAAAACTACTACTACTACTACTACTACTACTACTACTACTACTACTACTACTATAATTACTACTACTTCTCCCACGACTATGACTACTACAACTGCTACTACTACTACTATTGCAACCACTACTACAGCTATTGCTACTACTGCTACTACTACAACTAATACTACTTCTCCTATGACCACAACAACAACAACAACAACAACTACTACTACTACTTCTCCTACTACTACTTCTAGTGCTATTACTTCTACTACTTCGCCTACTGCTACTACTACTACCACAACTACAATTGTTAGAACTACTTCTACAGCTGCTACTACAATAAGTACTACTACTATTATTGCAACACTGCTATTAGAGCTACTACTACTACTATGGCAATTACTAGTACGACTGTTACTGTTGTTGCTACTAGTACTACTACTATTCCTACTACTTCTACAACTATTGCTGCAGCTACAGCTACTACAACTACTTCTCCTACCACCACCACTATAGCTACTAATACTACCACTACTTCTACTACTACTATAGCTTCTACAACTACTGCTAATACAGCTACTATTTCCACTACTACTACAACTACTACTACTAATACAACTGCTGCTGCTGCTATTACTACCATAACTATTACTGCTACTACTTTTACTACTACTATTACTTATCCGACTACTACTACTACTCCAACTACTACAAACACTGCTAGCAGAACAACTTCTACCATTACAACTACTACCTAGAGCTAGTAATGCTGCTACTTCTACTACTACTACAACTAGTGCTACTGTAACTACTACTCTAACAACTTCTACTACTGAAACTACAACAACTACTACTACTACGAATACTATGATGATAATAACTCCTAGAACAACAACTACTACTATCACTCGTACTACTACTACTACTACCCCAACAACTACTCCAACTGCTACTATTATTACTACTATTACTTTGTTGACTACTACAACTACTGCTACTCCTACTACTTATACTACTACTACTTCTACTATTAATACTACAACTACTACTGCAACTAGTACTGCTGCTGCTACTACTACTACTGCTACTGCGCAAATGCAACAAGAACAACCTCTACTGCTACTACAACTTCTACGACTTCTACTGTTGCTACTATAACTACTGCTACTTCTACTCAAGCTACTACTACTAATATTAATACTACTACTACAACTGGTACTACTGGTGCGACATCTACTACAGTTACTGCTGCTATGTCAGCTACTACTACTTCAACAACTAGTACTACTATTGCTACTTCTACTAATACTACTGCTGCTGCTATTTCTACTACTGTTACTACTAGAGCTACCACCACTACTACTATTACTTCTACCACTACTGCTGCTATTACTACTACTACTCCTCCTATTGTGGCAGCAGCAGCTTGTGCTGCTACTACAAATGCTACTATAACTACTACTACCACAAGAACTACTACTACGACGACTGCTACTACTACTACTACTGCTATTACTACTATTACTTTAGATACTACAACTACTACTCCTACTATTGCTACTGCTACTGCTACTATTACATTGCATACCCCAACTACTCGTACTACTACTACTACTGCTACTGTTGTTATTACTGTTGCTACTACTGTTACTGCTACTAATGTTAGTACTAGTACTAGTACTCCAAATACTGCTAGTACTACTACTATTACTGCTACAACAACCACAACAACTGCTACTACTACTACTACTACTACTTTTGCTACTACAACCTGTACTACTACTACTACTACTACAATTGCTCCTGCTGCTACTACTAATGCTACTAATGCTGCTGCTACTACTAATGCTACTAATGCTGCTGCTGCTACTACTACTACTACTACTACTACTACTACTATTACTACTATTACTACCACCACAACTACTACTACTACCACTGCTACTACTACCACCACTACTACTACTCCTACTACTGCTACTACTACTACAACTATTAGTTCACATACTACAGTTACTACTTCTAATAAAACAGCTGCTACTTTCGCTATCGCTACTACTACGGGAAGTACAACTACTAGTACTCTTGTTATTGCTAATGCTACTACGACTACTGTTGCTGCTGCGACTACTACTACTGCTACTACTGTTACTACTAGTACTACTACTCCAACTACTACTCCTACAACTACTACTACCACTACAACTACTATAACTGCTACTACAACTACTATAACTACTACTCCGACTAATACTACTATAACAACTTCTACTACAACTACTACCACTACTATCTCTCCTCCTAATACTCCTACTACTACTGCCACTCTTGCTACTGCTACTACTACTATTACTTCGCCAACTACTACTACTGCTGCTATTTATACTACATCAACCGGTACTACTACTACTGCATCTACTACTATTTCAACCACCGCTACTACAACCACTAGTACTACTTCTACAATTACTCGTACCACAACAACTACCACTGCTGCTGCTCTAATGCTACTAGAACAACCTCTACTAGTACGACCTCTACTACTACTAGTTCCACAGCTACTATGACTATTGCTGCTATTACTACGACTAATACTATAACAGCTACTACTACAAGTACTTCTACTA
The DNA here is from genome assembly GCA_005019695.1 of Trichopus zeylanicus subsp. travancoricus. Lineage (NCBI taxonomy): Eukaryota > Viridiplantae > Streptophyta > Magnoliopsida > Dioscoreales > Dioscoreaceae > Trichopus > Trichopus zeylanicus. Next base: position 31,113 of record RXID01022343.1, read on the forward strand.
CCACTACGACCACTACTACTGCTACTACAATTGCATCAACTACTACTGCTATAACTACTACTGCTACTACTACTAATACTACTATTTCTATTGCTTCGACTACTACTTCTACAATCGCTACTACTACTGCTACTACTACAACTACTAGTGCTGCTGCTTCTACTACTACTAAAGCCCCAATCCTACTACTACTGCTGCTGCTGCAACTACCACTACTACTAATACCACTACTACAGTAGATACCACCACTACTGCTACTATGACTACAGTTATTGTTGCCGCTACTAAATCTACTTCTACTACTACTACTAATACTACTAAAACTACTACTACTAGAACTACTTCTACTATTGCTACTATTGCTACTACAACTACGGCTACTACTTCTGCTATGGCTCACTACTACTACTACTACTGCTGCTATAACAATTACTGTAACTACACTACTATTACTAATCCTACAACTACTACTATTGCAGCTACTACTAACACTACTAGCACAACAACTTCTACTGTTACAACTACTGCTAGTGCTAGTACTACAATTACTTCTACTATTGCTCCTAAAACTGCTACTACCACTATGACTGCTACTCCTACTACTTCTTCTACTGGTACTACTTCTACTACTACTACTGCTACTGCTACTATTGCTATAACAAGTACTGCTACTGAAACTACTACAACAACTACTACTACGAAAACTACCATTACTACCACTATTGCTACTACTACTCCTACTACTACTATTACTACTACTATTACTTCGCCAACTACTACTACTATTGCTACTCCTACTACTTCTACTACTCCTACTTCTACTATTACTACTAAAACTGCTACTGCTGCTAGTACTACTACTACTACTGCTGCTGTTGCTACTATCACTACTACTGTGCAAATGCAACTAGAACAACCTCTACTGTTACTATAACTCCTTCGACTTCAACTGTTGCTACAACAACTACTGCTACTTCTACTAAAGTTGCTACTACTAATACTAATACTACTACTACAACTGCTGCTACTGCTGCTACTTCTACTACAGTTACTGCAGCTATATCAGCTACTACAACAACGATTAGTCCTCCTGCTGCTATTTCTACTAACGCTACTACTGCTGCTATTTCTACTACTATTACTACTAGTGCTACAACTAGTACTACTACTACTTCAACGACTACAACTACTACTACTCCTCCACCTCCTACTACAGTAGCTGCTGCTAGTGCAACTACTACTAATGCTACCATTACTACTACTATTCCTAGTACTGCTACTACTATTACTACTATTAATTTACATACTAGAACTACTACTCTCGCTACTGCTATTGCTACTGCTACTATTATGATACATACCACAACTACTGCTACTACTACTTCTGCAATTGTTGTTCTCGCTGCTACTACTAATACTACAATTACTGCTGCTATTACTGTTACAGCTACTAATGTTACTACTAGTACTACTACTCCTAATACTGCTCCTCCTCCTCCTACTACTACTACCACTACTACTACTACTACTACTACTACTACTACCACAACTACTGCTACTACTACTACTACTACTACTTCTGCCAATACTACCACTACTACTACCACTACTGCTACTACTACTATTGCTACTGCTACTGCTACTAATGCCACTAATGCTACTACTACTACAACAACTACTACCACTTCTACTACTACTACTACAACTTTTACTCTTACCACAACTACCACCATTGCCGCTTCTACTACTACTTCTACCACCACTACTACTATTGCTTCACATAGAACAGCTACTACTACTACTACTATTACTACTACGGCTACTACTGCTACTAGTACTCTTGTTATTGCTGATGCTACTACTACTACTACGTTTGCTACTGCTGCTACTACTGCTACTACTGTTACAACTAGTACTACTACTCCAACTACAACTACTACAACTACTACTACCACTACAACTACTACCACTTCAACTTCAACTACTACAACTGCAACTACTAGGACTAATAGTACGACAACAACTTCTAGTACTACTACTACAACTGCAACTACTAGGACTAATAGTACTACCCCAACTTCTGGTACTACTACTACAACTACTCTCCCTCCTCCTCCTCCTACTACTACTACTGCTGCTACTTTTACTACTACTTCTACAACCGCTACTATTGCTACTATTACTACTTCTACAATTTTTGGTATTACAACTACAACGACTACTACAGCTACTACTACGATTGCTACAGTTGCTACTACTAATGCTGCTACAACTACTACTACTACTCTGCTACTACTACTACTACTACGACTACTACTAGTACTACTGCGCTAATGCTACTAGAACTACCTCTACTACTACTACAACTTCTATGGCTTTTATTTCTAGTACCACTACTACTTCAACAACAACTACTGCTTCTGCTGCAACAACTACTGGTACTACAACTGCTACTGCTACTTGTAATACTAATATTACAGCTACAACAACTGCTACTACTGCTACATCTGCTACCGCTACTAAAACAACAATAACTAGTACTGATGTTGCTATTTCTACTAATACTACTACTGCGGCTATTCCTACTACTGTGACTACTAGTGCTTCTCCTAATACTACTAGTACTAGTACTACTACTACTACTCCTCCTACTCCTACTACAGTTGCTCCAACTACTGCTACTACTACTAATGCTACTACTACTTATACTACCACTACTACTACTAATACTACTACTACAACTACTACTTCTACAGTTACTTTACATACTACAACTACTACTTCTACTACTGCTACTGCTATTACGCTTATTACGTTATATACCAATACTACTCCTACTGCTACTACTGCTATTATTGTTATTGCTGCTACTACTATACTACTACTACCGCCACTCCACTGTTACTGCTACTAATGTCACTACTAGTACAAGTACTCCTAATACTACTACTACTACTACTACTAGTACTACTGTTATTTCCGCTGCTACTACTACTACTACTACTATTGTTATTGCTGCTGCTACTACAACAACTACTGCTGCTACTACAATTACTGCTAGTACTATTATTCCAACTACTACAACAACAACTACTACTTCAGCTAATACTACTATGACTACTTCAACTACTTCTACAACTACTACTACTTCTACCACTACTACTTATACTATTACTACAATAACTGCTACTATTGCTACTACTACTACTGCTGCTACAGCTACGGTTACTGCTACTACTACATCTACTACAACTGCTATTGTTACAACCACAACAACAACTACTACTAGTACCACTACTTCTACTACCACTACAACTAACACTACTACTACTACTATTGCTAGAACTACCATTGCAACTACTGCTAGTAGTAATAGAACTATTGCTGTTACTACTATAACTACTACTACTTCTTCGTATACAGCTGCTGTTTCTCCTACCATGACTACTACTACAACTACTACTACTGCTGCTGCTACTGCAACTGCTACTACTACCACTACCGATGCTGTTGTCACTACCACTACTACTACTGCTACTACCACTACTACTACTACAGCTACTACTGCTATTACTACTAATATTGCGGCTATGACTTCTAGTACTATGACTACTACTATTGCAGCTTCCACTATTTCTATGGCTACTACTACCGCTGCTGCTACTACTACTACTGCTGCTGTTGCTCCTGCTGTTGTTGTTGTTGCTGCTACGAACACTACAAATACTACTACTACATCTCTTAGAACTGCTAGAACTGCTACAACAATAATTACTACCACGACAACAACTACTGCTAGTACCACCACTTCGACTACCACTACAACTAATACTACTCCTACTACTATTGCTATTACTACTACTACTGTAAGTACTACTAGTAGTAGTACTATTATTGCTGCTACTACTACAACTGCTACTACTTCTTCTACCACAGCTACTGCTACCACAACTACTACTACCGCTCCTCCTACTACTACTGCTACTACCAAAATTTATTGGACTGCTACTGCTAATGCTACTACTACTACAGCTGCTGCTGCTGCTACTGCGACTGTTACTACCACTACCAGTACTGCGGCAACGACTTCTAATACAACAACTACAACTACAGTAGCTTCAAGTACTACTACTGCTACTACTACTATTGCTGCTGTTGCTCCTACTATTATTGCTGTTGCGGCTACCACCACTACTAGTACTACTACTACATCTCTTACAACTACAAGAATTGCTACTACTATGACTGCTGCTACTACTGTTGCTGCTTCTACTTCTACTACAACTTGTACTACTGCTACTACTTTTGCTATGACTACTACTATTAGTGCAACTACAGCTCCTATTGCTTCTATTACCGCTACTACAGCTATAACTACTGCAACTACTAGTACTACTTCTGCCATTGCTACTACTTCTACTACTACTACTATTGCCATCGCCACTACTACTACTATTACTACTACTTCTGCGGTTGCTACTACTGCTACTCTACTACTACTGATACTACAACTACTACTCCTACTGCTGCTACTGCTTCTATTGTTGTAGCTACTACTACTACATCTATGACTACATCACCTTCTCCCAATACAACTATTACTACAATGGCTACTACTACTACTACTACTGCTACTGCTTCAGCTACTACTACTATTTGTACTACAGGTACTAATTTTTCTCCTACTACTACTACTACAAGTGCTACTCCCACTACTACTACTACTACAACTTCTACTACTACAACAACTAATACTTCTAGTACTACTATAGCTACAACTAAAGTTGCAACTACTACGAGTAGTAGTACTACTACTGCAACTACTACTACAAAAGCAACTACTTCTTTTACCACACCTGCTGCTGCTATGACTATTACTACTACTACCGCTGCTGTTGCTACTACCACTACTACTACCACAACTACTGCTGCTGCTCCTCCAGCTACTGCTACTACTAGTACTGCTACTCCTCCAACTGTCGCTGCTTGTCACTAGAACTACTACTGCTACAACTACTATTGTTGCTATTGTCATTACAACTACAAATTCTACTACAAGTACTGTGGCTACAACTACTAATAATACTACTACCACTACTGCAGCTTCGAGTACTACGACTGCTGCTGCTACTATTACTGCAACTACATCTACTATGACTACTGCTACTACTATGACTGCTACTACTACTGCCACTGCTTCTACTTCTACTATTACTGTTGCTATGACTGCTACTACTACTGCTGCTACTACTGCTACTACTCCTATTGCTGCTACTTCTGCTACTACTATTACTCTTACTAATACAGCTGCAGCTACTGCCACTACTACTACTGTTATAACTACTACAGCTACTATTACAGCTATTATTGTTACTACTTCTGCAACCACTACTGCTACTACTGCATTTACTACTACTACTACTACTAAAGCCACTACTTCTACAACTGCTGCTGCTACTTCTACTACTACTGCTACTACTCCTCCTCCAACAACTAATGCAACTACTACTACAACTGCTGTTGGTGCTACTACTGCTACTGCTACTGTTACTACTAGTATATCTACAACTACTTCTCCTACTCCTAACACGACTGTTACTACTACAGCTGCTACAACTACTGCTATTTCTTTTGCAACTACTACTACTAGTACTACTGCTACTACTATTGCTACAACTACTACTGCTACTAGTGTTACTACCATTGTTACTACTTCTACTACTGCCATTGCTACTACATTATTACTACTGCTATTACTACTACCACTGTTGGTACTATTATTACTAATACTATTGCTACTATTGCTGCTATTGCTATCGACACTACCACTACTTTTAATAGTACTACTCCTGTAGCAGCAACTACAACTATTACCGGTACTACTGCAACTACTAATGCTACACCTTCTATTACTACTACTACTACTGCTGCTACTACAACTACTACAACTTCTACTACTAAGGATGGTAAAATTGCTACTACTATTACTACAAATACTGCTACAATTGTTGTTGTTGTTGCAACTACTACTACAACTAGTACAACTTCTCCGACTACTACTACTTCAACTACTAGTACTGCTGCTACAACTGTTGCTACTACTTCTACTACTACTACTACTACTACAACTACTACTACTACTACTGCCACTTCCACTCATACTACTACTACTGCTGCTACTGGTACTACTACTACCACTATTACTACTACTACCACCACTATAATAATAACAACTTCTTTAATTAGAATTTCTACACCAACTACTTCTACTAGTCATATTATTGTTGCCGCTCCTAATACTACTACTACTACTGCTATCACAACTACTACTACACCAACAACAACAACAACAACTACTACTACTACTACTTCTACTATTATTACTACTACTGCTATTGCCACTACTACTATTACTAGTATTACTACACCTACTACTACTACTATTACTAGAAGTATTGCTACTACTACTATTAGTATTACTTCTTCAACTATTACTCCTACTACTACAACTATTATTGCTGCTATTACTACTACTAATACTACTACAACTACAACTACTACAACTACTAATACAAATGGTACAACCACTACTACTGCTATGACTCCTACTTCTACTACAACTACCAATTCTACTTCCACTACTCGAATGACTACTAATACTACTACTACTGTTGCTCCCACTACTACTAGTACTGCTAATCCTGCTACTCCTACTCCTACTACTCCGACTAGTACTACTACTACTACTACAACTTGTACTGTGACTCCTACTCGATCTCCTACTCCTATCAGTCCTCCGATAAGTACAACTGCTACAACTAGTACAACTATGACTCCCCCAACTACTACTACAACTATTTCTACTACTGCTACCACTACTACTTCTACTGCCACTACTATTACTATTGTTACAACTATTACCACTACTACTATTGCTGCTACTACTATTACTAGTACTACTACTACTACCACTACTACCACTACTGTTGCAGCTGCCATTACTGCTACTACGTCAATTACTAGCTAAACTTCTACTACTCCTACTCCAACTCCAACTGCTACCACTACTCCTACTACTACTACTAGAACCACTACTCCGATTACTATTACTCCCATTCCTACCCTTACTACTACTACTAATACTACTACGACTACAACAACTATTACTACTACTTCTACTCCTGGTCCTGCCACTCCTACTACTACTCCTATTCCTACGCCTACTCGTACTAATGCTAGTACTACAGCTACTCCTAGTCCAATGCCTACTACTACTTCTACACTACGACTACTACTACTACTATAACTACAATCCTACTACTACTACTACTACTACTACTCCTACTACTCCTACTCCTACTACTACTACTACTACTACTACTACTACTACTACTATTGCAACTACTACTGCTACAACAACAGCAACTACTACTACTACTACTTCTACTACCGCTATTACTAATAATACTGCTACTACTACTATTACTACTAGTTCTACAACTACTACTCCTACTACTATAATTATTGCTATGACTATTATAACTATAGCTACTACTACTACTACTACTACTACTACTACGTCTACTACTACTAATACTTTTACTAGTACAAAAGTGACTACAAATACTAATACTACTACTACTACTACTACTAGTACTACTACTCTTGCTAATACTACTACAATGACAACAACAACAACAACTACTGCTACTATAACTACAATTGCTACTTCCACTACTACTAAAATGACAATAACTACTACTACAACACTTACTGCAACTGCTTCTACTACTCCAACTACTACTACAACTCCTCCTCTGCCTCCTCCTACTACTACTCCTTCTACTACTACTACAACTACTACTGCTACTGTAACTTCAACTGCAACTGCTACTCCTTTTATAACTTCTACTACTCCAACTACTACTACTACTCGTACTATGACTACCACTACCATGACTACTACCACTCCTAATAGTTCTATTACAACAACTACTACTACAATTAATACCACTACTAATACGATGACTATTACGACTACTACAACTAGTACCACAACTACTACAACTACTACTACTACTTCAACTCCTACTCCAAAAATGACTCCTACAACTACTTATGCTACTAGTATTTCTACTAATGCTACTACTACTACTACTACTCCAGCTACTACTACTACAACTACAACTACTACCACTACTCCTGCTACTACTACTACTATGACCACTACTACTATTGCTAATACTATTACTACTTCAGCTACTACTACTTCTGCTACTAACTCTACTACTACTACTAATGCTACTACTACTACTACACTACTCCTGCAACTTTGACTACTAGCACTACTACTACTCCAACAACTACTACTATTATTACTTTTGGTACTACTACAACAACTCCTACTAGTACTACAACTACTACTACTACTACTAGTAGTACTACTACAACTGTTACTACTACTAGTACTGCTACTACTACCACCACCACACCACTACTACTACTGCTTCAGCTGCTACTGCTGCTGCTGCTATTGTTGCTGCTACTACCACTACTACGACTACTACTGTGGCTACTACTACTACAACTAATACTCCTACAAATACTACTACTACTACTACTACTACTACTACTATTATTGTTATTGTTGTCACTACCATTACTACTACTATGACTTCCCCTGCTACTACTACTACTACTGCTACTTCTACTACTACTAGTACCGCTACTGCTACTACTACAACTATCACTTCTAGTACTCCTGTTACTACTACTACTGTGACTACAGCTATAACTAGTAATCCAACTACTACTATTACAATGACTACCCCTACTATTAGTACTTCAACTATTGCTACACTACTTCTTCTACTATTGCCACTACTATTACTACTGCTACTGCTTCTGCTACTATTACTACTACTACTCGTCCTGCTAATATTACTATTGCTACCACTATCACTGCTACTACTAGTAGTAGTACTACAACTATTACTACTACTACTGCTACTGCTCCAACTAATAATACTATTTCAATTAGAGCTACTAGTCCTTTGCTATTTCAATTAGTGCTACTAGTCCTTTCCCTACAGCCACTTTTGCTATTGCAATTAGTGCTACTAGTCCAGCTAATACTACCTCTAATACAACTACAACTACTAGTCCTACAGCTACTTCTTTTCCAACCACTACGACTACTGCTACTATTTCAGCTTCGACTACTTTTACTACTAATGTAACTACTTCTGCTGCTACTGCTTCAACTATTGCAACTTCTCCTACTTCTATGACAATTGCTACCATTAAAACTACTACTAATACTGTTACTACCACTACTACAATTCCAATGACAACTGCAACCCCTGCTACTACAACTAATACTACTACAACAACTTCTAATACAACTACTAATACTACAACAACTACTGCTACTACTGCTACTACTACCACTACTACTCCTACTACTAAAACTATTGCTACTATTTCCACTACTCCTACGCCGACAATAACAACAACTGCTCCTACTACTACTACTACAACTACTACTATTTTTACTAATGATACTACTAGTACTGCTGCTTCTGCTACCACTTCTACAACAACAACAGCATCTACTACTCCTACTACTATGGCTACTGCTACTATTCCTACTACTACTGCTACTATAACTACAACTACTAATGCTACTCCAACTATTACAACTACTACTACATTAACTAATACAACTACTACCACTACTACTACTACAACCACTATTACTACAACTGATACTACTACTACTACTGCTAGTACAACTACTTATACTTCTACCGTTGCTACTGCTACTCCTAATGTGGTTGCCACAACTCCTACTATTACTACCACTCCTACTTCTAATAGTGCCACAACTGCTTCTACTACTACTACTACTACTATTACTACTACTACTACTACTACTCAACCTCTTGCTGCTGCTGCTACTACTACTACTACTACTACTACTACTCTTGCTGCTACTTCTACTACTACTATTAATACTGCGCCTACTAGTGTTGCTATTGCTACACCTACTACTACTGATACAACTTTTGCTACTACTACTACTTCTACTACTACTACGGCTGCTACCACTACTACTACAACAATGACGACTACTGCTACAATAACTACTACTACTACTATTATTGCTACTACTATTACTAATACTACTACTATTACTATAACTACTATTACTACTACTACTACTACTACTGTGACTACTATTGCTACTCCTACTACGACTACTATTTCTACAACTACTACTACGACGACTACTATTTCTATAACTACTACTACTACTTCTTCTCCTCCTACTACTACATCTACTACAACTATTGCTACTTTCAGAACAACAACTACTGCTCCTACTACTACTATAACAACTGCTGCTCCTACTACCACTACTACTACTACAGCTCCTACTCCTATAATTACTGCTACTATTTCCTCTACTCCTACGCCGACTATTACAACTACTACTCGTGCTACTATTGCTACAACTACTATTATTTTTACTAATGATACTCCAACAACTACTAATAGTGCTTCCACATGCACTACTGCAACTGCAACTGCTGCTCCTACTACTACACCTACAGCTCCTTCTACTACTGCAACTACTCCTACAATGACTTCGACTACAACTACTACTACTAATACTACCCCAACTACAACTACTACTACTACTACTACTACAACTACTACTACTGCGACTATTACCGCTACTATTGCTACTGCTATAACAACTACTACTCCAACTACTACTACTACTACAACCACTATTGCTATTAGTGATACTCCTACTATAACTACTACTACAACTATTTATACTTCTACAAAAGCTACTGCTACTCGTACTACTGCTACTACTGGTACTATAATTATTGCCACTCTTACTTCTGCTAGTGCTACAACAACTTCTACTGCTTCTACTACAGCTACTACTACTATGCCTGCTTCTGCTTCTACTACTACTGCTAATACTGCGCCTACTACTATTGCTATTACCGCTTCAGCTACTACTATTGATACTCTATTACTACTACTACGACTGCTACCACTACTACAACTATACCACTACAACTATAACTACTACTACTACTACTACTACTACTACTACTACTACTACTACTGACTACTACTACTACTACTACTACTATTACTACTTCTGCTATGGCTACTACGACAGCTACTACTACTGCTACTGCTACTACTACAACTATTACTGCTACTACAACAACTACTACTATGACTACTACTACTACTAATACTACGACTACTACTTCTACTACTACTACAACTACTACTACGTCTACTACAACTTCTGCTACTGCTACCACTACTACTACTGCTATACTACTATGACTACTATAGCTGTTGCTACTTTCGCTACTACTGCTACTACTTCTACAACTACTGCTACTTCTGCTAATACTACTACCGCTACTACTACTACAACTATTACTACTTCTACTGCCTATATTACTACTTTCCCTACTCCTTCTACTACAACACCGGCTACTACTACTACTACTCCTACTTCTCCTACTACTACAACCACTACTGCTACCACAAATACTCGTACTAAGGCCACTACTATTGCAACTACTTTTGTTGCTATTAGTACTACCGCCACTACTACTGCTACTACTACTTCTACTACTAGTACGACTGCTTCTCCTACTGCTACTACTACTACTTCTACTATTACTACTACTACTACCGCAAGTTTTGCAACTATTGCATCAACTACTACTATTAGTACTACTACTACTACTATAACCACAACAACTAGTACTAATATTTCTTGTACTGCAACAACTGCAATTGTAACTTCTACTACTACTTCTATAGCTTGAAATACAACTTCTCCTTTTACTACTTCTGCTACAACTACTACTACAGCTGCTAGTACTACTACTACTACTAATACTACGACTACTACCACTTCTACTACTGCTACTAATACTACTACTAACACTACATTTGCTACAACTGCAACTGCTACTACAACAACGACTACTACTACTACTATTACTACAACTACTACTATGACTACAACAACAATAACTACTACTACTACTACAAAAATTACTACTAGTACTACTAGAATTTCTATTACTACTCCTACAATTTCTCCTACGACAACGACTGCAACTGCGACTTCTAAAGCTAATAATACTACAGCTAGTACTACTTCTAATGCTAATACTACATCTACAACTGCTACTACTTCTGCTTCAAATACAACATCTAGTTTTACTACTTCTGCAACCACTATTGCTAGTACTACTACCACTATAACAACTTCTAGTACCAGTTCTGCTACTAATACTATGACTACTATGACTACAACAGCTACTACTATTGCTACTGCTGATACTACTACTACTTCTCCTACTACTACCACTTCGGCTACAACTACTATCACTACAAGTACTACTGCAACTCCTACAACCGCTAATACTACAACTTCTACTACTACTACAACTACTACCGCTACTACTTCTACCACAAGTACAACTACTACTACCACTCCTACTACTACTTCTCCTACTTCAACTACTACTACTAATACTACTGCCACTACTGCTACTGCTGCTGCTACTACAACTCTCACTACTACAACTACTACTACTACTGCTGCTTCTACTACTACTACTACTGCTACTGCTACTACTACTACTACTACTTTTGGTACTACTATTGCTACTATTAATACTACTGTTACTGCTACTACTACTACTGCTACAATGACTAATAATACTTCTACTACTACAGCTACTACAACTATTGCTACAATAGTACAACCGCTTTTGCTACCATAACTACTGCTACTACTATTGCTGCTACAAAAACTAATGCTACGACGACCACTACTACTACAACAAGAACAACTACAACTACTACCACCACTACTACTACTGTTGCTACTACTACTATAACTATTGTGGCTCCAACTATTGGTATTACCACTTTTACTTCTACTGCTGCTACTACTTCACCAACTAATATTACTAACCCAACTACTATTGCTGCTAGTATTCTTGCTACTTCTACTAAAACTATTGCTACTACTACTACTTCTACTACAACTTGTATTACCAGTATTACTACTACTGCTGCAAATACTACATCTCCTACTACTACCACTACTTATACTACAATGGCTAGTAGCACTACTACTATTACTACAACTGCTACTATGGCCACTACAACAACAACTAAAACTACTGTTACTGTCGTTCCTACTACTCTACAGCTGCCGTAACATCTACTATACTACTACCACAACTATTGTTGTTGCTGCTACTACTACTACTAGTAGTACTACTACTCCTACTGCTAATACTACTGCTACTACTACTACAACTACTACTCTCGCTGCTACTATTTTGCCAGCTCCAACTACTACTACAACTACTACTGGTACCACTACTAATGCCACTAGTACTACCACCACTTTGACTTCTATAACAACTATAGCTACTACAGCTATGACTGCAACTTCTACTGTGATAACAACAACTACTACTACTATTAAAACAAATACAACTATTGCTACTTCTACTACTATGACTTTTTCTCCTACTATTGGTACACTACTACTACTACAACATTTGCTACTACTATTGCTACTACAACAACAACTATTACTATTCCTATGGCTGCTACTTCTACTACTAGCACAACTACTACTTCTACTACTACTGCCATTGCTGGCACTACAACAACAACAACAACAACAACTACTACTACTACTACTGTTTTTGCTGCTACTACTAATGCTACTATTGCTGGTATTTCAATAACTGCTATTGCAACTACTACAACTCCTACGACTGTTGCAATAGCTACTACTATTGCTTCTTCTACTACTGTTACTACTACTAATAATACAACTGCTACGTCTACTACTACTATTACTACTACTACTGCTGCTGCTGCTACTACTACTATTGCAACTACTACTTCTACTACTGCAACTGCTACTATTACTATTGCTACTGCTACTACTGCAACTGATACTACTATTATGACTTGTACAACTATTACTACCACTATCCCAACTACTACCAATACTAGTACTATAGCAGCTTCTATTGCTACTATTTTGATTATCGCTGGTACTACTACTACTGCTACTACTACAACTACTTCTACTGCTCCAACTACTACTACTACTACTACTACTAGTACTATTGCCACTAGTACTACTATTGCTACTAATACTACTACAAGTATTTCTGGTACTACTACTTTTACTACCAATATTAGTGCACTGCTACAACAACTACCATTGTGGGTATTGTTGTTGCTGCTACTACTACTCTTGCAACTTCTCCAACTACTATGACTACCTGCTACTACTACTACAACTACTACCACTACTATAATTGCTCCTTATGCAAATCACACTAATACTATTACAACTACTACTAATACTGCTGCTCCTGCTCCAACTACTAATGCTACTGCTACTATTATAATTACAACTGCTGCTGCTACTACTACTACTCCTACAACAACAACCACTACTACTGTTACTGCAACAACTAGGGCAACTACTATTACTAGTACTCCTACTACTACTACTACCACCACTATAATTATTTTTACTAATGATACTCCTAATACTACAGTGACTACTTGTACTTCAACTTCTACTACTACAAACTGCTTGTCCTACTAGTTCTGCCACAGCCGCTGCAATAACTACTACTACAATTACTACTTCAACTACTACTACTACCACCAATACAACTGGCACTACTACTATTACTATTGCTAATACAACTGCTACTACTTCTACTGCTACTACTATGACTCCTGCTGCTACTACTGCTACTACTACTCTTGCTACAACCACTACTATTACTACTACAACTATTGCAACTACTGCTACTACAGTTACTTGTATACTACAGCTACAAATACTACCACAACTACTTCTACTACTAATACTACTACTACTCCTACTTTTGCTACTAATACTACTACTACAACTAACACTACTACAACTAATAATACTACTTCTAATACTACTGTTGTTACTACTACTTCTACTACTACCACTTCTGCTACTACTATTTCTACTACTACTACTATTACTACTATTACTACAAGTACAACTACAACTACTACAACTAATACTTCTACTGCTATTACTCCTATTACTTATGCGACTACTACTGTTACTTCTTCTACTGCGAGTACTACTAACACTACTCCCACTACTACTGCAACTACTGCTACTTCTACTACTACTACTGTTGCTATAATGACTACAACTACTGGTACTGCTGCAACACCTACTACTACTGCTGCTACTAAAGCTACAACTAGTGCGGCTGCTACAATTGCTACTACTGTTGTTGCTACAACTACTATAACTACTACTATTTCTACGGTTGTTGCTCCTCCTACTACTACTACAACTGCGACTTCTGCTACTACTAATACTACTACTGCGGCTTTTACTACTACTGCTGCTGCTGCTGCAGCTGAAACAACTACTATAGCCATTGCTACTACTACTACTACAGCTACTACTACCATTTCTGCTGCTGCTACTACCATTACTGCTACTACAACCACTACTATTACTAATATTGCGGCTACCTCAAATGCTAATACAACTTGTGCTTCTGGAATCGCTACTATGACTACTGGTACTTCTTCTATTGCTATGATACCTACAAATACAACAGCAACTACTACTTCTACTATTTCTACTACTACTACTACTACTACTACCACTGCTGCTGCTACTACTACCACTTCTACTACTACTTCTGCTACTATTACTACTATGACTAATTCTACTACTACTACCACTAATACTACTACTACTACCACTACTACAACAACAACAACAACAACTACCACTACTACAACAACAACTACTACTACAATGACTATTACCTCTACCAGTATGACAATTACTACTCCCTCTACCATTGCTACTACTACTTCTATTGCGCTGTTGTTTCTACAGCTACTATAACTATTGCTATTTTTGCTACTACAGCCACTACTTACTACTTCAACTTTTGCGACTACGGTTACTGCTACTACCACAGCTTATACGACTGCTGGTCTAGTCCTACTACAACTACTATGCCTACTACCATTTCTACTACAACCACTGCGGCTACTACTGATACTCCAGCTACAACTTCAACTTTTTGTGTGGCAACTTCTATTGCTATTACTACTACTGCTACAATAGTTGCTACTATGACTACTCTCCAAAATAGCCATTCTTCGGACATTCCTTTTGTCACTTGGGCATTCTCTTGCGAAATGCCCTTCCTGTCCACAGAGGAAGCATTTGCATTTTCTGTTTCTGATCAAATGCTTCTTCTTCTCTATCCTGATGTGGGTTTCATGGGGCTTTCCCCTGTGTGTTGTGGATCTCCTTATCCCATACTTTTTCTCCCTTTTGTAGTAGCTACTACTACTGCAACTACTTCTGCTACTATGACAACTACGACTACTACGACTACCAGTAGTAGTACTACTACATCATTGGCCACTATTTCTACAACTTCTACTACTACTACTACTACTACTAGTACGACTACTACTACTACCACCACCACCACCATTACTACTACAACTTTAATTTCTAGTACTACTACTACTACTTTTGCAACTACAACAACTGCCACTAGGACTATTATGGGTGCTACTACTACTTCTTCTAGTACTACTAATGTTACTACTATTACGATTAATATAACTTCTACAGCAACTACTACTACTACTGCTGCTACCACTAATGCTAATACTACTACTTCAACCACTCCTACTGCTACTGCTACTACTACTATTACTACTACTAATACTACTACTACTACTACTACTACTACTACTACTACTACTACTACTACTACTACTACTACTACTGCAATGCCTACTACGGCTACAACTAATACTGTGACTACTACTACAACTACTACCGCCACTACTACTACTACTCCTACTTCAACTGCCACTACTAATACTACTACTACTGCTGCTATTACTACTACTATTACGACTACTTCCACTACTACTATAATTACTACTATTATCGCTTGTACTACTACTACTACGATAATAACTACCACTGCTGCTGCTGCTTCTAATGCGGCTCATACTACTAATACTACAACTAATACTACAACTACTATTACCACTTATCCTATTACTACTTCTTCTGTTACTACTACTGCAACTTCTACTACTACTACTGCTGTTACTACTATTACTACTTCTACTACTTTCACAGCTACTGCTTCTGCTACTACTGCTGCTGCTGCTACTGTAACAACTACTGCTGATTCAACAGTTACTATTGGTACGATCACTAGTACTACTTCTGATACCACAGCTACTACAACTACTACTTCTACTACAACTACTTCTACTCCAGCAACTACAACTACTACTACAAAAGCTATAGTTGCTACTACTACTACTTTTCTGACTACCACTACAACTGCTACAACTATCAGTATGGTATCTACTGCCACTATTACTTCTACAACTACTACTACTACTTTTGCTACTAGGACTGCTACTACTTCTTCTACTATGACTACACCAACTATTACTATTTCTACTACTGCAATTATTTCTAGTTCCACTGCTTATGCTACTCCTATGATTACTACTGTTGCTTCCACCACTACTGCTATAACTGCTACTATAGCTACTACTGCTACAACTGCTCCAACTACTACTACTACTGCTACTACTGCTACTGCTTTGTTGCTACTACTAACACTACTGCTACTCCTAACACTACTGCTCCCACTACTACTGCTGCTACAACTTGTATTACTACTACTACTACTACTAATGTAGCTGCTACTTCTACTACTACTACTTCTACTATAACTACCACTACGGCTATGACTACTACTGTTAGCACTACTACTTCTGCTACTACTATTACTACTACTGCAACTACTACTCCTACGACTGCTATAACTGCTACTGCTACTACAGCAATAGCAACTACAACTACTAATACTGCTACTACTACTACTACTACTACTACGACTACTACTACAACCACCACTACTTCTACTACTGCTGCTACTACTACTACAACTACTACTACAACAACTACTACTACTATAACTACTACTACAACTATAAAAGCAACTACTAATATTATAACTACTACTCCAACTATAACAACAACAACTACTACTACTATAACTACTACTACTATTACGTCTAAGACTACTGCTACTGCTACTACTACTATAACTACTACTACTACTGCTGCTGCTGTTAATATTACTACCAATACTACTACTTCTCAAACTACAATTACTACTGATAATGCTACTGCTGGTGATGCTCCTGCTAATACTACTACAATTGTTGCAGCTGCTGCTACTGTTGCTTCTACAACCACTACTACTGCTACTACAAAAATGACTACTATTACTACAACTGTGATAGCTACTAATGCTACAATGACATCTACTGCGACTGCTACTACCTCTCCTACTACTTCTACTACTGTTATCGCTATTGCATCTATTGCTACTTCTACCACAACAACTACTACTATACTGCTACAACTATTGTTACTGCTACTGCTACTACTACAACTACTTCTCCTACTTCTCCTAGTGCAACTACTACGACAGCGACTACTACTACTACTACTACTTCTACTACCACTGCTGCTACAACTACTGCTACTACCTCGACTGCTAAAACTACTACTACTACTTCTTCTCCTACTACTTTAGCTACTACTGCTTCTTCTACGAGTATGACTACTGCTACTACAACTTCTAGTAATACCGCTTCAACTGCTACTGCTACTACTTCTAGAACTCCCACTCCCACTGCTTCTATGACAACCACTACTACTTCTCCTACTACTACGACTGCAACTACCATAACTACACCAGCTCTTGCTACTACTACTCCTACCTCAACTGTTACTACTAATACCTCAGCTGCTCCAAATACTACTACTACTTATGCTACTACTTCAGCTACTACTTCTGCTGCTACTGTTGTGACTACTATTACCGCAACTACTGCTAATACTTCCACTACTACAACTACTGCAACTTATGCTATAACTGCAACTTCTAGTACAACTACTACTACTTCTACTTTAACTATTAGTACTACTTCTACTACTACTTCACCTACTACTACCACTGCTACTACTACTCCTACTACCACTACTGCTAATACTACTGCTACTACTACTGCTACCGCTACTACTACTACCACTAGTTCTACTATAGATGCTACTATTATTATTTCTACTACAACTACAACTTCTCCTAGTACTACTACTTTTGCTACTTCTATTGCTGCTGCTACTACTACTACTTCTCCTTCTACTCCTACCTCTACTACCACAACTACTGCTGCTTGTACTACTATGGCTACTACTTATGCTGCGACTACTATTTCTTCGACTATTGATACTACTGTTCCAACTACTATAACAACAACTTTTGCTCCTACTGCGACTTCTACTACTATATCAACTACTACTACTGCTTCTACTACTACTTTTGCAACTACTATCACTGCTACTACTACTGCACCTACTACTACTATTACACCAACTACTACTACTGTGGCAACTAATACTACTGCTACTCCTACTACCACTACAATATTGACAACTATTACTACTACTACTAGTACTACCGCCACTACTACTACGACTACTTCTACACTAATACTACTACTACTACTACAACTGCTGCTACTACTATTACAACTACTACTATTACTATTACTAAGACTACTACTGCTACTACTACTACGACAACAACAACTACTACTACTACTACTATTACCACAGCTACTACAACTTCTCCTACAATAATAATAACAATGATTGTTACTGCTACGACTACTGCTATTGCTACTACTACAACTACTACTAATAGTACTTTTACTACTACTACCACCACCACTACCACTACTGTTACTAATATTGCTACTGATTCTACTACAACAACTACAAGTACTACTATAACTACTTTTGCTACTACTACTGCAGCTACTACTAGTAGACCTGCTGCTGTTATTGCTAGTGTTGCACGACTAATGCTACTACAACTACTATTACTACTACTACTACTACTGCTGCTACTATAACTATTGCTACTATTACTGCTACTGCTTCTACTACAACTACCATTAGTACTTCTACTACTACTTCTGCTTCCTGTAATACTTCTACTACTATGACTACAACCACTACTTCTACTGATGCTGCTACTACTGCTAGTAATACTAAGATGGGCACAAATGCTATTGCTTCTACTGCTAGTAAAACTACTACTACTATTGATACTATTGTGACTTCTTCTACTACTTCTGCTACTCCTCCTGCTACTACAAATACAACAACAACAACTAAAACTACTACTACTACTTTTGCTACTTTTACTACTTCTGCTACTACTACTAGTACTGCTCCTACTGCTTCCACTACTACTATTGCTATTGCTACTGCTACTACAACTACTACTCCTACTACTATTATTGTTGTTGCTACTGCTTTATTGTTGTTGCAGCTACAACTACTATTACTACTATTGCTACTACATAAACCTTTGACTTCTATTATTATTACTACTACTACAACTAATAATACTACGGCTCTACTATTGCTAATACAACTACAGCAGATTCTATAACTACTATAATTACAACTACTTCTACTTCAAATGCAACTACTAGTTCTGCTACTATCAATACTGCTACTACTATGACTACGACTACAAATGCCACTACCACTACTTCTATTACTACTATGGCTACTGCTATAACTACTACTACAACAACAACAACTACTACCACTACTACTATTTCTACTAGTACTGATGTTGCTGCTACTACTACTACTACTACATCTACTACTGTTGCTGCAACTGTGGCTCCAACTACTACTCTGACAACTTCTCCAACTACTATTACTATTGCTACTAGTATTATAGCTACAACTACAACTACTGCTTCAACTACTACTAGTAGTAGGACTACTGCTACTACTTTTGCTTGCTACTACTACTACAACTACTAGTACTATTGCTCCTACTTTTGCTAATATTATTGCTGTTACTACTGTAGCAGCTGTTACTACTGTAGCAGCTGCTGCTACTACTACTACGAATACTGCAACAACTACTACTACTGATGTTGCTGCTACTACTACTACTATAGTTTCTACAGCTGATTCTACTGCTACTGCTACTACTGCTATTATTGCTACTAGTGCTAATGATAATACCACTACTGCTACTACTACTGCTACTACTCCAACTTCTTCTACTACTCTTATTACAACTACTGCCACTACTACTACTGCTCCCACCACTACTACTATTAATGTTGCTGCTACTTCTACTACTACTACTTTAAATGTAACTACTACAACAACGACTACTAATGCTATGACTAGCACTTCTCCTACTACTATTACTACTGCTACTACTATTACTACTGCTGCTACTACTGCTACTACAACTACTGCTACTGCTATTGTTGTTGATGCTACTACTACTACTACAACGACAACAACTTCTCACACTAAGACTACTACTGCTACTACTACTACCACTCTGACTACTATGTCTACTAAATCTACTACTACTGCTACTACTACAACCACAACTACTACCACTACCTCTACTACTACTACTACTTCTCCTACTGCTACTATAACTCTAACGACTAATACCACTGCTACTACCACTACAACAACTACTACTACCACAACTACTACAACTACTACTACCACAACTACTACAACTACTACTACTTCTACTACTAGTACAACAACAACTACTACTACTGCTACTACTACTTCTCCTACTACTGCTACTGCTACTGCTACTTCTTCTACTACTAACATGATTAGTACAACCACTTCTATTGTTCCTACTGCAGCTACTGCTACTACTACTGCTACTACTACTATTGCAACTGCTACTATAGCCACAATTGCTACTTCAGCTACTACTACTAATACTACTGCTACTGCCGTGTTACAACTATTGCTCCTGCTTCTAGTACTACTACAGCTGTTGCTGCCGCTACTTTTTCTCCTGCTAGTCCTAGTACTACTATTACTGTAACTATAACTACTATTATTGCTACTACTGCTGCTACTCTTACTAGTTGTACTCCAACTACTACTCCTACTATTATCCCGACTACTACATCTCCTACTGCTACGACTACTATTAGTAATAATACTATTACTACTACCATTATAACTACCACTACAACTACAGCTACTACTGCTTAGACTACGACTACTACTGCCGCTGCTACTACAACTGCTACAACTTCAAGAACTACATCTACTGCTACTATAACAACAACAACTACTACTACTGCTACTACTGCTATTACTCCTACTACTCCTACCACTACTTCTACTATTTCTACTACTACTACTATTACTTCACCAACTACTATTACTATTACATCTACTACTACTATTACTACTACACCTACTACTAAATCTACAACTGCTACTACTGCTACAACTGCTACTACTACTACTACTAGAACTACTAGTACTACAATAACTACTACTACTACTTCTCTAACGCTACTAGAACTACCTCTAATAGTGCTAACTCTACTACTACTATGACTACTGCTGCTACAACTAAGACTAATACTGCAACTGCCACTACTACTACTACTTCGACGACTGCTACAACTGCTACTAGTGCTACTACTATTGCTACAACTACTACTGTTTTTGCTGCTGCTGCTTCTATTGCTATTATTACTATGACTGCTATTACGATTACTACTATTGCTATTACTTCGACTACTACTTCTACAATCGCTACTACTGCTACTACTGCTACTACTGCTACTACAACTACTACTACTACTTCTACTACTACTAAAGCTCTAATGCTATTACTACAGCTACTACTACTACAAGTACCACTACTATTGCT
This sequence comes from Trichopus zeylanicus subsp. travancoricus, assembly GCA_005019695.1. NCBI lineage: Eukaryota > Viridiplantae > Streptophyta > Magnoliopsida > Dioscoreales > Dioscoreaceae > Trichopus > Trichopus zeylanicus. The sequence continues at coordinate 54,104 of RXID01022343.1, forward strand.
ACTATAACTACTGCTACTACTTCCTCAACCACTACTACTACAACTACTGCTGCTACTGCTACGATTGACACTACTACAACAACTGCTACTACTGCTGCTACTTCCACTATTGCTACTACAGCTACGTCTGCTACTACTACAACAACAATTAGTACTATTGCTACTACAACTATTGCTACTATGAGTACTACTAGTAATACTACTGCTGCTGCTACTGCTACTACCATTACTATGAGTGCTACGTGTAATAATACTACTACTACTGCTGCTGCTTCTACTAATGATACTACTATGCCTACCACTGCTTATACTACTACTAATATCACTTCATATACTATAACTGCTACATCAACCACTACAACTACTACTACCACTAATGTTACTCCTACAACTACTACTATTGTTATTGCTGCTAGTACTACTACTGCTGCTACTACTACTATTGCTACTACTGCTACTAATGTTACTACTATAACTAGTACTCCTAATACTACTACTACGACTACTACTACTACAACTACCACCACCACCACTACTACTGCTACTACTACAACCACTACTACAACTAATGCGACTGCTACTACTACTACTACTATTGCTACTGCTACTATTACTCACCCTACTACTACTACAACAACAACAACTACTACTACTACTACTACTTGTACTACTACTACTACAACTACTCCTACTGTTACTGCTACTATTACTGTTACTACGAATACTACTATTGCTACTACTATTATTACTACTACTCCTACAACTACTACTACAAGTATTACTACTACTGCTTCTACTACTACTAAAGCCCCAATGCTAGTATTACAACTACCACCACTAGTACTGCAACTACTACAACTTCTATCACCACTACTGCTACTATGACTACTACTATTATTGCTACTACTAATACTACTATTACTACCTCTACTACTACAACAACAACAACTGTTACTACTAATATTACTATAGATACTGCTACTACTACTGCTACTACTACTACTTCTGCTACGGCTACTAATACCACTGCTACCGCTACAGCTACTATTACTACTACTACTACTACTGTTGATACTACTACTGCTACTACTAATACTATAATTGCTACTGCTGCCACTACTGGTACTACAACCACAACTGTTCCTACAAGTTGTACTTCAAATACTACAACAACTACTGCTACTGTTACTGCTCCTCTAGTTCTTCTACTACCACAACTACAACTCTTACCACTACTACCAAAACTACTACTACTATGGCTACACCTTCGTCTACTACTACTCCTACTACTACTACTACTACCGCTACTACAACTAATTCTGCTACTGCAATTGCTGCTCTTGCTGCTACTACTGCTACTACTATTTCTACTGCTATTACTACTACTATGATTATTCAAGCAATTATTGCTACAACTGCTACTACTAACACAACAAGTACAACAACTTCTACTATGACTACCATAGCTACTACTAATACTACTATTACTACTGCTCAGCTACTACTACTACTGCTACTGCTACTGTTGCTACTGCTAATATTGCCTTTACTACTACTACTACTGCTGCTGCTGCTGCTACTACTACTACTAGTAATGTTACTACTATAACTAGCACTCCTAATAGTACTACTAGCACTACAACTACTACTACAACTACTACTACTATCGCTACCACTACAGCTACTACTACTACTACCACTACTACGACAGCTCCTACTACTACTACTACTACTATTGCTGCAACTACTACTGCTACTACTATTGTTAATGCTGCTCCTACTCAGGCTACTATTACGACTACGACCACTACTACTATGACTACTACAATAACAACAACAATAACAAAAACTACTACTACTACTACTACTACTACTACTACTACTACTATAATTACTACTACTTCTCCTACGACTACAACTAGTACAATTGCTACTACTACTACTATTACTACCACTACTACAGCTATTGCTACTATTGCTTCTACTACAACTAATACTACTTCTCCTATGACCACAATAACAACAACAACAACAACAATAATAACTATTTCTCCTACTACTACTTCTAGTGCAATTACTTCTACTACTTCGCCTACTGCTACTACTACTTCCACAACTACAATTGTTATAACTACTTCTACAGCTGCTACTACAATAAGTACTACTACTATTATTGCAACACTACTATTAGAGCTACTACTACTACTATGGCAATTACTAGTACGACTGTTACTGTTGCTACTGTTAGTACTACTGCTACTGCTACTACCTCTACAACTATTGCCGCAGCTACAGCTACTACAACTACTTCTCCTACCAACACCACTATAGCTGCTAATAGTACTACTACTTCTACCACTACTACTACTAGTATACCTTCTACAACTACTGCTACTATTGCTACTATTTCCACTACTATTACAACTACTACTGCTAATACAACTGCTACTGCTGCTACTACTTTTACTACTACTATTACTTATCCTACAACTACTACTACTACAACTACTACTAACACTGCTAGCAGAACAACTTCAACCATTACAACTACTGTTAGAGCTAGTAATGCTGCTACTGCTACTGCTACTACTACTAGTGCTACTGTAACTACTACTCTAACAACTTCTACAACTGAAACTATGACAACTACTACTACTACGAATACTATGATGATAATAACTCCTAGAACAACAACTACTACTATCACTAGTACTACTACTACTACCACCCCAACTACTACTCCAACTGCTACTGCTATTACTACTATTACTTTGCTGACTACTGCTACTACTACTACTACTATTGCATCTACTACTATTTCAACCACTGCTACTACAACCACTAGTACTACTTCTACAATTACTCGTACCACAACAACTACCACTATTGCTGCTCTAATGCTACTAGAACAACATCTACTAGTACGACCTCTACTACTACTACTTCCATAGCTACTGCGACTATTGCTGCTATTACTATGACTAATACTATAATAGCTACTACTACAAGTACTTCTACTACCGCTACGACCGCTACTACTGCTACTACAATTGCATCAACTACTACTGTTATAACTTCTGCTGCTACTACTACTAATACTACTGTGGCTATTGCTTCGACTACTACTTCTACAACCGCTACTACTGCTGCTGCTACTACAACTACTAGTGTTGCTGCTTCTACTACTACTAAAGCCCCAATCCTACTACTACTACTACTGCTGCAACTACCAATACTACTACTACCACTACTACAGTAGATACCACCACTACTGCTACTATGACTACTGTTATTGTTGCCGCTACTAATTCTACTTCTACTACTACTACTAATACTACTACAACTACTACTACTAGAACTACTTCTACTACTGCTACTATTGCTACTACAACTATTGCTACTACTTCTGCTATGGCTAACCACTACGACTACTACTACTGCCATAACAATTACTGTGACTACACTACTATTAATAATCCTACAACTACTACTATTGTAGCTACTACTTACACTACTAGCACAACAACTTCTACTGTTACAACAACTGGTAGTGCTAGTGCTACAATTACTTCTACTATTGCTCCTAAAACTGCTAATACCCCTACGGCTGCTACTCCTACTACTGCTTCTACAGGTACTACTTCTACTACTACTGCTGCTACTGCTACTACTACTATAATAAGTACTGCTATTGAAACTACTACAACAACAACTACTACAAATACTACCATTACTACCACTATTGCTACTATTACTACTACTACTACTACTACTACTACTACTACTACTACTATTGCTACTCCTACTACTTCTACTACTACTACTTCTACTATTACTACTACAAGTGCTACTGTTGCTAGTACTACTACAGCTGCTGCTGCTCCTATCACTACTACTGTGCAAATGCAATTAGAACAACCTCTACTATTACTACAACTCCTTCGACTTCAACTGTTGCTACTACAACTACTGCTACGTCTACTAAAGCTGCTACCACTAATACTAATACTATTACTACAACTGCTACTATTGCTGCTACTTCTACTATAGTTACTGCTGCTATATCGGCTACTACAACAACGACTAGTACCCGTGCTGCTACTTCCACTAACACTACTACTGCTGCTTTTTCTACTACTATTACTACTAGTGCTACAACTAGTACTACTACTACTTCAACCACTACAACTACTACTACTCCTCCTCCTCCTAATACTACAACAGCTACTGCTAGTGCTGCTACTACTAATGCTACCACTACTACAACTATTCCTACTATTGCTACTGCTATTACTACTATTAATTTACATACTACAACTACTACTCCTGCTACTGCTACTGCTACTACTACTATTATGATACATACCACAACTACTGCTACTACTACTTCTGCGATTGTTGTTCTCGCTGCTACTACTAACACTACTACTGCTACTGCTACTACTATTATAGCTACTAATGTTACTACTAGTACTACTACTCCTAATACTGCTCCTACTACTACTACTACTACTACTATTACTACTACTACTACTACCACCACAACTACTGCCACTACTACTACTACTACTTCTGCCAATACTACCACTACTACTACCACTACTGCTACTATTACTACTATTGCTACTGCTACTGCTACTAATGCCACTAATGCTACTACTACTACAACAACTACTACCACTTCTACTACTACTACTACTACAACTTTTACTCTAACCACAACTACAACCATTGCCACTTCTACGACTACTTCTAAAACCACTACTACTTTTGCTTCACATACTACAGCTACTACTACTACTAGTACTCTTGTTATTGCTGATGCTACTACTACTACTACGTCTGCTACTGCTGCTACTTCTACTACTACTGTTACTACTAGTACTACTACTCCAACTACAACTACTACAACTACTACAACTACTACAACCACTACAACTACTACCACTTCAACTTCAACTACTACAACTGCAACTACTATGACTAATAGTACTACAACAACTTCTAGTACTACTACTACAACTACTCTCCCTCCTCCTCCTCCTGCTACTACTACTGCAACTACTTCTACTACTACTTCTACAACCAGCTACTATTGCTGCTACTACTACTTCTACAATTTTGGGTACTGCAACTACAACGACTACTACTACTGCTACTCCTATAGCTACAATTGCTACTACTAATGCTGCTACTACTACTACTACTACTACTACTACTAGTACTACTGCGCTAATGCTACTAGAACTACCTCTACTACTACTACAACTTCTATGGCCTTTATTGCTAGTAGCACTACTACTTCAACTACAACTACTATTGCTGCTGCAATAACTACTGGTACTACAACTACTACTACTACTTGTAATACTAATACTATAGCAACAACAACTACTACTGCCGCTACTTCTACTACAGCTACTAAAACAATAATAACTAGTACTGATGTTGCTGATTCTACTAATACTACTACTGCGGCTATTGCTACTACTGTGACTACTAGTGCTACTCCTAATACTACTAGTACAAGTACTACTACTACTTCTTCCTCCTACTGCAGTTGCTTCTGCTACTGCTACTACTACTAATGCTACTACTGCTTAAACTACCACTACAACAACTAATACTACTATTGCGATTACCACTACTACAACTATCACTAGTACCACTACTTCTACTACCACTACAACTAACACTACTACTACTACTACTATTGCTACAACTACCACTGCAAGTACTGCTAGTAGTAATACAACTATTGCTGTTACTACTATAACTACTACTACTTCTTCGAATACAGCTACTGTTTCTCCTACCACAACTACTACTACAACTACTACTACTGCTGCTGCTGCTACTGCAACTGCTACAACTATAACTACCGCTGCTGTTGTCACTACCACTACTACTACTGCTACTACCACTACTACTACTACAGCTACTGCTGCTATTACTACTAATATTGTGGCTATGAGATCCAGTACTATGACTACTACTATTGCAGCTTCCACTATTTCTACGGCTACTACTACCGCTGCTACTACTACAACTGCTGTTGTTGTTGCTCCTATTGTTGTTGTTGTTGTTGCTGCTTGGAACACTACAAATACTACTACTACATCTCTTAGAACTGCTAGAACTACTATTGCAATTATTACTACCACAACAACAACTACTAATAGTACCACCACTTTTGCTACCACCACAACTAATACTACTCCTACTACTATTGCTATTACTACTACTACTATAACTACTTCTAGTACTAGTACTATTATTGTTGCTACTACTTCTACTACAGCTGCTACTACCACAACTACTACTACTGCTACTAACAAAACTTATTGGACTGCTACTGCTAATGCTACTACTACTACTGCTGCTGTTACTGCTGTTGCTATCACTACCACTACTGCTGCTGCTGCGACTGTTACTACCACTACTAGTACTGTGGCAAGGACTTCTAATACAATGACTACAACTACTGTAGCTTCAAGTACTACTACTGCTACTACTACTATTGCTGCTGTTGCTCCTACTATTGTTGTTGTTGCTGCTACCACCACTACTAGTACTACTACTACATCTCTTACAACTACAAGAATTCCTGCTACTATGATTGCTACTGCTATTGTTGTTGCTTCTACTTCTATTACAGCTTGTACTACTGCTACTACTTTTGCTATGACTACTACTATTAGTGCAACTACAGCTCCTATTGCTTCTATTACTGCTACTACTGCTATAACTACTGCAACTACTACTACTACTTCTTCCATTGCTATTACTTCTACTACTACTATTGCCATCGCTCCTACTACTACTATTACTACTACTTCTGCGACTGCTACTACTGCTACTCTACTACTACTGATACTACAACTACAACTCCAACTGCTGCTGCTGCTTCTATTGCTGTAGCTACTACTACTACATCTATGACTACATCACCTTCTCCCAATACAACTATTACTACAATGGCTACTACTACTACTACTGCTACTGCTTCAGCTACTACTACTATTTGTACTATAGCTACTAATTTTTCTACTAGTACTACTACTACAAGTGCTACTCCCACTACTACTACTACTACAACTTCTACTACTACAACAACTAATACTTCTAGTACTGCTATAGCTACAACTACAATTGCAACTACTACGAGTCGTAGTACTACTACTGCAACTACTACTACAAAAGCAACTACTTTTCTACCACACCTGCTGCTGCTATGACTATTACTACTACTATCGCTGCTGATGCTACTACTACTACAACTACTACTACTGCTCCTCCAGCTACTGCTACTACTAGTACTGCTACTCCTCCTACTGTCGCTGTTGTCACTAGAACTACTACTGCTACAACTACTGTTGTTGCTATTGTCATTACAACTACAAATTCTACTACAAGTACTGTGGCTATAACTACTAATAATACTACTACCACTATTGTAGCTTCGAGTACTGCGACTGCTACTGCTACTACTACTGCAACTACATCTACGACGACTACTGCTACTACTATGACTGCTACAACTACTGCCACTGCTTCTACTTCTACTATTACTTTTGCTATGACTGCTACTACTACTGCTGCTACTATTGCTACTACTCCTATTGCTGCTACTTCTGCTACTACTATTACTCTTACTAATACAGCTGCAGCTACTACCACTACTACTACTATTATAACTACTACAGCTACTATTACAGCTATTATTGTTACTACTTCTGCAACCACTACTGCTACTACTGCATTTGCTACTACTACTACTACTAAAGCCACTACTTCTACAACTGTTGCTGCTACTACTACTACTACTACTACTACTACAATTGTTACTACTACTAGTACTGCTACTACTACTACTACCACCACCACCACCACTACTACTACTACTGCTGCTTCTGCTGCTGCTGCTGTTGCTACTGCTACCACTACTACGACTACTACTATGGCTACTGCTACTACAACTAATACTCCTACCAATACTACTACTGCTATTTTTGTTACTGCAACTACTACTACTTCTCCTACTACTACCACTTCGGCTACAACTACTGTCACTACAAATTCTACTACAACTCCTACAACTGCTAATACTACAACTTCTACTACTACTACAACTACTACCGCTACTACTTCTACCACAAGTACTACTACTACTACCACTGCTACTACTACTTCTCCTACTTCAACTACTACTACTACTAATACTACTGCGACTACTGCTACTACTGCTGCTGCTGCTGCTACTATGACTCTCACTAGTACAACTACTACTACTGCTGCTGCTACTACTACTACTACTGCTGCTTTTGGTACTACTATTGTTACTACTAATACTACTGTTGCTGCTACTACTACTACTGCTACAATGACTAATGATACTTCTACTACTACAGCTACTACAACTATTGCTACAATAGTACTATCGCTCCTGCTTCCACTAGTACTGCTACTACTATTGCTGCTACAAAAACTAATGCTACGACAACAACTACTATTACAACAAGAACAACTACAACTACTACCACTACTACTACTACTACTATTGCTGCTACTACTATAACTACTGTGGCTCCAACTACTGGTATTACCACTATTACTGCTACTACTTCTGCTGCTTCTACTACTTCGCCTACTAATATTGCTAACCAACTACTATTGCTGCTAGTATTCCTGCTACTTTTACTAAAACTACTGCTACTACTACTTCTACTACTACTTGTATTACCAGCATTACTACTGCTACTGCAAATACTACATCTCCTACTACTACCACTACTACCACTACTTCTACTATTATGGCTAGTAGCGCTACTACTATTACTGCAACAACAACTAAAACTACTGCTGCAGTAGTTCCTACTACTCTACGGCTGCCGTAACATCCACTATACTACTACCATAACTATTGTTGTTGCTGCTACTACTACTACTACTACTACTCCTTCTAATACTACTGCTACTACTACTACAACTACTACCCTCGCTACTACTATTTCGTAAGCTCCAACTACTACTACAACTACTACTGGTACCACTACTAATGCCACTAGTACTACCACCACTTCGACTTCTACAACAACTACAGCTACTACAGCTATGACTGCAACTTCTACTATAATAACAACAACTACTACTGCTGTTAAAACTAATACAACCATTGCTACTTCTACTACTATGACTTCTTCTCCTACTATTGGTACACTACTACTACTACAACATTTGCTACTACTATTGCTACTACAACAACAACTACTACTACTCCTATGGCTGCTACTTCTACTACTAGCACTACTATTACTTCTACTACTACTGCCATTGCTAGCACTACAACAACAACAACAACAACAACTACTACTACTAATGCTACTATTACTGGTATCGCAACTGCTGCTATTGCAACTACTACAACTCCTACGACTGTTGTAATAGCTACTACTATTGCTTCTACTACTACTGTTACTACTACTACTAATACAACTGCTACCTCTACTACTACTGTTACTACTACTGCTGCAGCTGCTACTACTACTACTATTGCAACTACTACTTCTACTACTGCAACTGCTGCTATTACTATTGCTACTACTATTATAGCAACTGATACTACTATTATGACTGCTACAACAACTACTACTACTACCCCAACTACTAAAACTACTACTAATACTAGTACTATAGTAGCTTCTATTGCTACTATTTCGATTATCGCTGGTACTACTACTACTGCTACTACTACAACTACTTCTATTGCCCCAACTACGGCTACTACTTCTACTACTACTACTACTATTGCCACTAGTACTACTATTACTACTAATAATACTACAAGTATTTCTGTACTACTACTTTTACCACAAATACTAGTGCACGACTACAACAACTACCATTGTGGCTGCTGTTGCTGCTTCTACTACTACTCCTGCAACTTCTCCAACTACTATGACTACCTGCTACTACTACTACAACTACTACTTCTACTACAACTACTACAACTACTATTATTGCTCCTTATGCAAATAGCACTACTACTATTGCGACTACTACTAATACTGCTGCTCCTGCTCCAACTACTAATGCTACTGCTACTATTATAATTATAACTGCTGCTGCTACTACTACTGCTCCTACAACAACAACAACAACTACTGTTATTGCAACTACTAGGGCAACTACTATTACTTGTACTCCTACTACTACTACTACCACCGCTATAATTATTTTTACTAATGATACACCTAATACTACAGTGACTACTACTTCAACTTCTACTACTACAAACTGCTTGTCCTACTAGTTCTGCTATAGCCGCTACAATGACTACTACTACAATTACTACTTCAACTACTACTACTACTACCAATACAACTGGCACTACTACTATTACTATTGCTAATACAACTGCTACTACTTCTACTGCTACTACTATGACTCTTGCTACTACTACTGCTACTACTACTTTTGCTACAACCACGCCGACGCCGAGACGACAACGAGGGCAACGACGAGACGCCCGGGACGGGTTAGGACGACGCTGCAAATAGAACCACCACAGGACTGCTACTACTTAATTAGGACAACGAACTCCGAGTGGGGACTAATACTACTACTACAACTAACACTACTACAACTAATAATACTACTTCTAATACTACTACTGTTACTACTACTTCTACTACTACCACTTCAGCTACTACTATTTCTACTCCTACTGCTACTACTACAACTACTACTACTATTACTACTATTACTACAAGTACAACTACAACTACTACAACTAGTACTTCTACTGCTATTACTCCTATTACTTATGAGACTACTACTGCTACTTCTTCTACTGCGAGTACTACTAACACTACTCCCACTACTACTGCAACTACTGCTACTTCTACTACTACTACTGTTGCTATAATGACTACAACTACTGGTACTACTGCAACACCTACTACTACTACTACTACTAAAACTACAACTAGTGCAACTGCTATAATTGCTACTACTGCTGCTGCTACAACTACTATAACTACTACTATTTCTATGGTTGCTGCTCCTACTACTACTTCTACAACTGCGACTTCTACTACTACTAATACTACTACTGCGGCTTTTACTACTGCTGCTGCTGCTGCTGTAGCTGAAACACCTACTATAGCCATTGCTACTACTACTACTACAGCTACTACTACCACTTCTACTGCTGCTTCTGCGACTACTGCTACTACAACCACCACTACTACTAGTATTGCGGCTACCACAAATGATAATACAACTTGTGCTTCTAGAATTGCTACTATGACTACTGGTACTTCTTCTATTGCTACGATAGCTACAAGTACAACAACAACAACTACTTCAACTACTTCTACTACTACTGCTACTACTACCACTACTGTTGCTACTACTACCACTTCTACTACTACTTCTGCTACTACTACTACTATGACTACTTCTACTATTACTACTAATACTACTACTACTACCACTACTACAACAACAACAACAACTACTACTACTACTACAATGACTATTACCTCTACCACTATGACAATTACTACTCCCTCAACCACTGCTACTACTACTTCTGCTGCGCTGTTGTTGCTACAGCTACTACAACTATTGCTATTTTTGCTACTACAGCCACTACTACTACTACTACTTCAACTATTGCTACTACGGCTACTGCTACTACTACAACTGATACTACTGCTGGTCTAGTCCTACTACAGCTACTATGCCTACTACCATTTCTACTACAATCACGGCTGCTACTACTGATACTCCAGCTACAACTTCTACTTTTTGTGTGGCAACTTCTATTGCTATTACTACTACTGCTATAATAGTTGCTACTATGACTACTACTACTACTGCAACTACTTCTGCTGCTACGATAACTATGACTACTACGACTACCAGTAGTACTACTACTACATCATTGGCCACTACTTCTACGACTTCTACTACTACTACTACCACCAACACCACTACCACCACCATTACTTCTACAACTTTAATTTTTACTACTACTACTACTACTACTTTTGCAACTACCACAACTGCCACTAGGACTATTATGGGTGCTTCTACTACTACGACCACTACTTCTTCTAGTACTACTAATGATATTGCTATTACGATTAATACAACTTCTACAACAACAACTACTACTACTGCTACTACCACTAATGCTAATACTACTACTGCAACTACTCCTACTGCTACTACTACTGCTACTACTACTACTACTACTACTCCTCCTCCTGCAATGCCTACTACGGCTACAACTAATACTATGACTACTACTACAACTACTACCACCACTACTACTACTACTACTCCTACTTGTATCACTGCTACTACTACTACTCCTACTTCAACTGCCACTACTAATACTACTACCACTACTGTTATTACTACTACTATTACGACTACTTCTACTACTACTATAATTACTACTACTATCGCTTGTAATACTACTACTACGACAATAATTACTACTGCTGCTACTGCCTCTAATGCGGCTACTACTACTAATACTACAAGTATTACTACAACTACTATTACCACTTATCCTACTACTACTTCTTCTGGCACTACTATTAGTACTTCTACTACTTTCACAGCTACTGCTTCTGCTATTGCTGCTGCTGCTACTACTACAACAACTACTGCTGATTCGATAGTTACTATTGGTACAATCACTAGTACTACTTCTGATACCATTGCTACTGCAACTACTACTTCTACTACAACTACTTCTACTCCTGCAACTACAACTACTACTACAAAAGCTATAGTTGCTGCTACTACTACTTTTCTAATTATTACTACAACTGCTACAACTATCAGTATGGTATCTACTGCCACTATAACTTCTACGACTACTACTACTTTTGCTACTAGCACTACTACTACGATTACTACTACTACTTCTTCTACTACTTTGACTACACTAACTATTACTATTTGTACTACTGCAATTATTGCTAGTTCTACTGCTTATGCTACACCTATGACTACTACTGCTGCTTCCACCACTACTGCTATAACTGCAACTATAACTACTACTGCTACAACTGCTCCAACTACTACTACTACTATTATTACTACTATTGCTACTACTACAACTACTGCTACTCCTACTAACACTACTGCTCCCACTACTACTACAGCCACAACTTGTATTACTACTACTACTACTACTAATGTCGCTGCTACTTCTACTACTATTACTTTTACTATAACTACCACTACAGCTATGACTACTACTGTTAGCACTACTACTTTTGCTACTACTATTACTACTACTACAACTACTACTCCTATGACTGCTATAACTGCTACTGCTACTATAGCAATAGCAACTATAACTACTAATACTACTACTACTACTACTACTACTACTACTATGATTACTACTACAACCACCACTACTTCTACTACTGCTGCTACTACTACTATAACTACTACTACACCAACTACTATTACTATAACGACTACTACAACTATAACAACAACTACTACTACTATAACTACTGCTACAACTATAACAACTACTACTACTCCTATAACTACTACTACTATAACTACAACTGCTGCTGCTGCTAATATTGCTACCAATACTGCTACTTCTCAAACTACAACTACTACTAATACTGCTATTGCTGGTGATGCTCCTGCTAATACTACTACTGTTGTTGCAGCTACTGCTACTGTTGCTTCTACAAACACTACTACTGCAACTACAACAATGACTACTATTACTACAACTATGACAGCTACTAATGCTACAATGACATCTACAGCTACTGCTACTACCTCTCTTACTACTTCTACTACTGTTACTGCTATTGCATCTATTGCTTCTGCTACCACTACTGCTACTACTACACTGCTACAACTACTGCTTCTGCTACTGCTACTACTACTACTACTTCTCCTACTTCTCCTAGTGCAACTACTACGACAGTGACTACTACTACTACTACTACTTCTACTACTGCTGCTGCTACAACTACTGCTACTACCTGGACTGCTAAAACTACTTCTACTACTTCTTCTCCTACTACTTTAGCTACTACTGCTTCTTCTACGAGTATGACTGCTGCTCCTACAACTTCTAATAATACCGCTTCAACTACTACTACTACTACTACTTCTAGAACTCCCACTCCCATTGCTTCCACTACAACCATTGCTACTTCTCCTGCTACTATGACTACAACTACCACAACTACACTATCTCTTGCTACTACTACCTCAACTGTTACTACTACCTCAACTGTTACTACTAATACCTCAGCTGTTCCAAATACTACTACTACTTATGCTCCTACTTCAGCTACTACTTCTGCTACTACTGTTGTGACTACTATTACCGCAACTACTGCTAATACTGCCACTACTACAACTACTACAACTTATGTTATAACTGCAACTTCTAGCACAACTACTACTACTTCTACTTTAACTATTGCTGCTGCTTCTACTACTACTTCACCTACTCCTACCACGGCTACTACTAATCCTACTACCACTACTGCTAATACTACTGCTACTACTACTGCTACCGCTACTACTACTACCACTAGTACTACTATAGATGCTACTATTACTAGTTCTACTACAACTACGACTTCTCCTAGTGCTACTACTTCTGCTACTGCTACTGCTGCTACTACTACTACTACTTCTCCTTCTACTACTACCTCTACTACTACAACTACTGCTGCTTGTAATCATATGGCTACTACTTATGCTGCGACTACTATTACTTCGACTGCTGATACTACTGCTCCAACTACTACTACAATAACTTTTGCTCCTACTGCGAATTCTACGACTATATCAACTACTGCTGCTGCTTCTATTACTACTTTTGCAACTACTATCATTGCTACTACTTCTGCACCTACTACTACTGTTACACCTACTACTACTGTGGCAACTAATACTACTGCTACTCCTACTACCACTACAATATTGACAACTATTACTACTACTACTAGTACTACCGACACTACTACTACTACGAATACTGCTTCACTAATACTACTACTACTACTACAATTGCTGCTACTACTACTACAACTACTACTATTACTATTACTAAGACTACTACTGCTACTACAACAACAACAACAACTACTACTACTACTACTGCTACCATAGCTACTACAACTTCTCCTACAATAATAATAACAATGATTGTTACTGCTACGACTATTGCTCTTGCTACTACTACAACTATTACTAATAGTACTTCTACTACTACTACTACCACCACTACCACTGCTGTTACTACTATTGCTACTGATTCTACTACAACAACTACAAGTACTACAGTAACTATTTCTGCTACTACTACTGCAGCTACTACTAGTAGTCCTGCTACTGTTATTGCTAGTGTTGCATGACTAATGCTACTACTACTACTATTACTACTACTACAACTACTGCTACTATAACTATTGCTACTATTACTGCTACTGCTTCTACTACAACTACCACTAGTATTTCTTCTACTACTTATGCTTCCTGTAATACTTCTTCAACTACTACTACTACAATAACTACATCTACAACAACAACCACTACTTCTGTTGATGCTGCTACTACTACTAGTAATACTAAGATGGGGACAAATGCTACTGCTTCTACTGCTAGTGCAACTACTACTACTGGAACTACTGTGGCTACTACTATTGATACTATTGTGACTTCTTCTACTACTTTTGCTACTCCTCCTGCTACTACAAATACAACAACAATAACTACTACTACTACTTGTGCTACTTTTACTACTTCTGCTACTACTACTATTACTGCTCCTACTGCTACCACTACTACTATTGCTATTGCTACTGCTACTAAAACTACTACTCCTACTACTATTACTGCTTTTGCTATTGCTCGATTGTTGTTGCTACTACAACTACTATTACTACTACTGCTATTACGTAATCCTCCGACTTCTACTATTATTACTACTACTACAACTAATAATACTATTGCTCTACTATTGCTACTACAATTACTGCAGATGCTATAACTACTATAATTACAACTACTTCTACTACTAATGCAACTACTAGTTCTGCTACTATCAATACTGCTACTACTATGACTATGACTACAAATGCCACTATCACTACTTCTATTACTACTATGGCTACTTCTATAACTACTACTACAACAACAACAACAACTACCACTACTACTATTTCTACTAGTACTGATGCTGCTACTACTACTACTACCACCACCACCACCACTACTACTACTGCTGCTACTACTACTACATCGACTACTGTTGCTGGAACTATGGCTCCAACTACTACTCTGACAACTTCTCCAACTACTATTACTATTGCTACTAGAATTATAGCTACAACTACAACTACTGCTTCAACTACTACTAGTAGTAGGACTACTGCTACTAATACTACAACTACTAGTACTATTGCTCCTACTTTTGCTAATATTATTGCTGGTACTACTGTAGCAGCTACTGCTACTACTACTACGAATACTGCAACAATTACTACTACCGATGCTGCTGCTACTACTACTACTATAGTTTCTACAGCTGCTTCTACTACTACTGCTACTACTGCTATTATTGCTACTAGTGCTAATGATAATACCACTACTGCTACTACTGATGCTAACGCTACTGCTGCTACTACTACTGCTACTATTCCAGCTTCTTCTACTACTCTTATTACTACTACTGCCACTACTACTACTGCTCCCACCACTACTACTATTAATGTTGCTGCTACTTCTACTACTATTACTTTAAATACAACTACTACAACAACCACTACTAATGCTATGACTAGCACTTCTTCTACTACTATTACTACTCCTACTACTATTGTTACTGTAGCTACAACTGCTACTACTGCTACAACAACAACAACAACAACTACTACTACTAATACTAGTACTACTACTACTCCTACCACTACTCCCTGAATACTACTACTACTTAACTATGACTCCTACTATTAACTGCTACTACTACTAATAATCCTGCTACTTTTGTACTACTATAACACTACAAATATACTACTACTTACTACCGCCTGCTACTGTTACTACTGCTACTACTAATGCAACTACTGCTACTATTGCTACTACTAATACAACTACTTCTACTACTGCTGTTACGACTACTACTACTACAACTGCTACTGCTACTACTAATACAACCCAAATTTCTACCACTACAACAACTTCTCCTACTACTACTATAGCTTCTGCTGCTAACACTACTACTACTGTAACTATTACTACTGCTGCTACTGCTACTACTAATAGCACTACTACTGCCACTACTGCCACTACTACTACTACTACTACTACTACTACTACAACTACTACCACTACTACTACTGCAACTATTACTACTGCTACTACTACTGCTGCTATGATAGTTACTACTACTTGTACAACTTCTACTACTGCTGCTGCTACAACAACTACTACTACTACTTCTACTGATACTACTACATCTATGCTGCTATTATCGATACTACTATTACGATTGCTATGATTACTACTACTACTACTACCGCTACTACAGCTACAACTAAACATTTTGCTATAGCTACTATTGCTACTACAACTTCTACTCCTACTCCAGCTACTGCAACAACTACTATAACTGCTACTACTCTTGTTGCTGCCACTGAGGCTACTGTAACTACTACTGCTAGTTCTCCTATTTCTACGACAACTGCTACTACTATAATTACTTTAACCACTGCTACTGCTACAACAAATATTACTACTACAACTACTAGTACTATAACAACTATAACTGCAACTAGTGCAATGGCTACAACTACTACTGCTACTACTAATAGTGCTATTGCTACTACTCCTACTACTTCTACAACATTTGCTGCTGCTCTACTTCTATTACTATTGCAACTATTTCTTTTACTCCTACTGCTACTATTACTTCTACTACTACTCCTTCTCCTTCTACTATTGCTACTACTAATACCACTACTACTAATATAGCGGCTACTACTATTGTTATTACTACTTCTGCTACTACTATCGCTATAATTACTACTTCTGCTCTACTACTTTTGGTACAACTATGGCTGCTCTGACAACTAATATGCCCAATACTAGTACTACTACGACTATGACTACTACTACGAATACTACTACTTCTACTACTACTGCTACTATTACTACTGCTGCTACTGCTACTGCGGCTATTACCACTAATACTACTACTACTACAACATGACTACTATTTCTACTACAACTACTAATACTACTACTACTACTTCTACTATAACTACTATCACTACTACTGCTATGGCTACTACTACAAATACTGCTATTCCTACTATTGGTTCTACTACTACTACTACAACTACTGCTACTTCTGCAACTACTACTTATACTATTACTACTACAACTACTACAACAACAATAACAACAACAACTACTACTGCTACTGCTACTACGGCTGCCATGACTACTACTACTATTTCTACTACTACTACTACTTCTGCTACTATTGCTATTACCGCTATTACTTCTACTACTGCCACTACTATTACTAAAACTACTACTACAACTACTACGACTGTTACTACTGCTTCTATTGTTATTATTGCTACTACTACTACTACTATTGCTACTACTGCTGCTATTATTACTACTACTACTATTGCTGCTGCTACTACTACTACCACCCCAACAACTAAAACTACTACTACTACCTCTACTGCTGTAACTATAGCTACTACTGGTATTATCGATACTCCTACTACTGCTTCTACTATTCCAACTACTTCTACTAAGACTATTACAGTAGCAACTGCCCATGCTGCTATAGCTACTATTGCTACTATAACTTATACTCCTGCTACTACTACTTCTACAACCCCTACTGTAACTGCCACAACTACAATTTCTACTACTACTACTTTTACTACTACTACTATGACTGGTACTACAACTACTACTACCCTTGTAGCAGCCGCAGCAGCTACTGCCACTACTACTACTACTTCTCCTACTTCTACGACTACTGTTACTACTGCTACTGCAACTGCTAGTATTACTGCTACAATTGCTACTGCTACTACTGCTGCTGCTGCTCTATTACAATTACTATTGCTACTATTTCTTCTACTCTGACCGCTACTATCACTACTACTCCAACAACAACTATAACAACTATTATTTTTACAAATGATACTCCCATTGCTACTGCTACTAATCCTATGACTACTACTGCAACTGCTACTCCTACTACTACTTCTCCTTCTCCTTCTACTACTAATATGGCAGCTACTACTGTTGCTATTACTACTTCTGCTACTACTATGGCTACAACAACAACAACAACAACTACTTCTACTACAACAATGGCTACTATGACTACTACTACGACTTCTACTACTACTACTACTTCTTCTACTACAACTACAACTAGGACTACCACTAATACTACTACTACTACTATTGTTGTTACTACTACTACTATTAACACTGCTACTCCCTCTATCACTAATACCACTACTACTACTATTACTACTAATAATAGTACTACTACAACAACGACTACTATTTCCACTACAACAACTACTACTTCAACGACTACCACTACTACTACTACTACTAAAACTACAGCTACAACTACTATGACTGTTACTACTGCTACTACTGCGATTATCGCTACTATAACTACTACTGCTACTGCTATCGCTACTATAACTACTACTGCTACTATTAGTACTACTACTAGAACAACAATAACTACTACTAGTACTACTGCTGCTGTTGCAGCTACTGCTGCTACTATTACTACTACTACGGTTGCTACAACTGCTGCTACTCCTACTGCTACCTCTTTTACTATTATGACTACTACTACTGCTACTACTACTACTACAACTGCTGCTGCTGCTACTGCTGCTACTACTACTACAACTTCTACTGTTACTACTATGATTGCTACTACTGCTACTTCAGATATTGCTACTACTACTAATACTACTACTAGTACTAGGACTACTGCTGCTACTATTGCCACTATAGCTATGAGAACTACTACTACGAGTACTCTTGCTATTGCAACTACTACTTGAACTACTGCTACTATTCCTACTACTTCTCCGGCTGCATCTACTACCACTACTACAACTCCTACTGTTACTGAAATTGCTCCTGCTACTTCTACGGCTGCTGCTACTACAACTTCAAATAATATTACTCCAACAACTACTACTATTGATACAAGAACTCCCAATGCTACTGCTTTCATGATAATAACTACTACAGCTCCTACCATTATGACTACTACTACCATAACTACTACAGCTCGAGCTACTAGTACAGCTACTACTACCACTTCTACTACTACTATAACTAATGCTACTACTATTGCTACTACTCCAACAACTACTACTATTGCTGAGGCTACTGGTACTACCACTCCTACAGCGGCTACTATTGATGGTCTTACTGCTACTTCTACTACTAATGATACCACTTTGACTTCTACTACTACTTCTACTACCACTATGGATGCTACGACTGCTACAACTACTACAACAACTATTTTAGCTACTACTTCTACAACTACTGCTGCTACTACTATTACTACAACTACAACAACTACCACAACTACTGCAACTTGTGCTACAACTACTATTTCTACAACAACCACAACAACTGCTACTTCTACTTCAACTACTGCTACTACTTCGACTATGACTCCTCCTGCTACTACCACTGTAACTACTACTGCTACTACCATTGTTGCTACTACAACTACTACTGCTGTTGTTGCTAATACTGCTGCTACAACAACTACCACTACTACTACTATAGCTGACGTACTACTACTACTTCGCTTAGCGACTACTACTTACTCCTCCGACGAGTACTACGACTTATACTACTACTAATACTTGCCTGCTGCTGTTACCATTACTACTAGTACTACTACTCCATCAACCACCACCACCACCACCACCACCACTACTACTACTACTATTACTACTACAAATACTACAACAACTACTACTACTGCTACTGCTATGACTAATGCTAATACTACTACTGCTACAACTCCTACTTCTACTACTCCTACTGCCACTACTACTATAGCCACTACTACTACTCAACTACTACTCCAAGTATTGCTATTACTCTTGCTGCTACTACTACTACCACCACCACCACTAATGGTACTACCACTGCTACTACAACTACAACCACCACTACTACTATTGCTGCTACTCCAACTACAAAGACTACTGCTACAACAATAAAGACTACTGCTACTGCTGCTCCTACTGCTACTTCTAGTAATATTACTATCGCCACTAATACTGCAACTTTTGCTACTGCTGCAACTACTACTAATACAACTGCAGGGGCTACTATTACATATACTGCTAGTATTGCTTCTACTACTTTTGCTACTCCTACTTTTTCTGCTACTACTACTACTACTGCTATAACTGCTATTACTACTACTACTATTACTACTATTGCTACTGCTACTGTTGCTGCTATTGCTGCTGTGACTACTACTACTATTACTACTTCTACTATTAGTACTATAGCAGCGCCTACTGCTACTACTTTTCCTCCAACTACCACTGTTATTACTACTACAAGTAATACTATTACTAGCACTACTAGTACAAGTACTACTAATA